>BRDA01001368.1:17406-29272 GCA_036984385.1 Crenuchus spilurus | reverse complement strand
CCCCCCCCCCCCGCAAATTACGCGCATGAACTAAAGTAAGAAGGTTTAGTTCTCTAGTGTCCCCAAGTTGAGTTTTCTCAAAAATGGAGTGCAGTTAGCCGACTTAAAATGTTAAGTTGAGCTGACTAGAGTTGCACCAAGTATCGAAGTATCTGTTCTATAAAATAAACAATTGGCAATTGATGTTTTACAGCCAGAGTATTGATTTGGTATCAAATATCATGATGCTTCATTTGGTATCAGTATTATAATCAAAACTCTAGTATTGTGATGACTCTAGAGCTGACATTTTGTTTTTACAGAGCACAGTGGAGGAATTTATTACATATTGCAGAGAAGTGCATGAGTTAGGTTGCTAGGGAACCCTGATGGAGTGCTGTTTTTCCATCCTCTTCAAATTTAGTTGTCAAAGAAAAAATTCTTATACCTGTTGCTCGGTCTAAGGTCTGTTTTAACGGCATGCTGTTTGAGCAATGACGCACTTTTTTTTCAATTGATGCTTAGAACTAATGAAATAAAGGCCCGGGCGTTTGCACAGGAAACTCTCAGCTCTTTATTCTGTGATTTTTATAGCAGAATGAGCAGTTTTGGCACGCTGTATAATCTATGTATTTTTGCACCTGCATTTAATATTATATACATAGTTCCAACAAGGAGAAGAGCCAACTATAATTCCTATAGAATGGTTATTGGATAGCGTCACAAGCCTAGTGCCAGACACCCACTGGCTAATGAGTTAGAGCCTTTTACTTTTCAATGAAAACTTCACTTGCAGAACCTAAGGGCAAAGAAAAAAAGCAAAACACATAGATGAGTTTCCAGCAGTGGTGTCTTGTGTCAACGTGGGAGGATCCAGCATCCATTCAAGTGACCCACATAGTTTCACTTGATACATGGTTTTCCTTTCTCATCTGACAGTAATTGAGAGCTCCCCCTTCACATTGCCACATACAGTAGGTAACTAAGAACCAAGATGTATTCTGTCTGTACCAAGGCTTCTTAAAGTCTGGTAGGGTTACAGACTTGGCTGGTTTCACTTTGTTACGTTTTTCAGTTGCTGGGTAACAGTCAAGTCTTTTGATTTCACATTTCAAGCAGCCAGCCTATATGATGGGGCTGCTGTTACTCGTTTAATTCACTGCCAGTACAATGACACCCTCCTACAGTATGTGTGTCCAGAGATATACAGTAGCACTTGATATTCAGCGACAAGATCGTAATGTGAAAGTTCACAAGATATCAGTTCGTTTTTTGGCTTCAATTTCAGTTTCGCTGTGCACCGTACAGGTGGTCTGCGTGAACGTTAGACGTCTCTCATCAATGTTGACAGCGTTTGTCATCTGGATCCTGTCTCACTCTGTCGCCACGGATGACCTATTCCGTTTCATCGGTTCCGTCAGAAAAGGACATCAGACATCCCTGGTATCAGCAAGCCTAAATGTCATCAGATTTGCGCTCCTTAAATCATTATCTTTCCTAATCGAATCACCAGGAAATGTTCAATATGCACAATGTCTGTTCATGCAAAACCAAGAATGAATGAGAGATTGTCTTTCAGAAGGAATTCCTTTTTATTTAATTTAAAGATTGCACTGCACAGCTGGTGTATCATGCATGGTTGATGTCACACTGCTGTACTGCATTTCTAAGCCATTCTGTTGTTATTGTTCATGAGCTGATGTGTAGCATTTTTCTGTTTAGAGTGATGTCCATCAATCGTTAACGTAAGGAACATTCTGATAAGTGCAAAGAATGATATTCCACCTGTATTAAATTCCAGTGTAAAATATATATACAGCCAACAAATTCTTCTGTTACTGCCCATAATTATGCTTAAATATCATAATATTTTGACATTAATAAAGCCATATGATATGAAAATGTTCTTTCCATCTGCCCACATCTGTGCATCTTGAAAAATAAAAGAAATGTTTTCAAGATGCATAATTCAATTTAAACGTGAGCATGGAAAGCCATATGTTCAGGGTCATCTCAGTATAAACGGTATTTGTTACAGCAATTTTACCGAGGTGTCCTGACACAGACTGCTCAAGTTCTTTAGGCTGGCCTTGGTTTTAGGTGAGTGACCTCAGGTAGCTATAGGATTATGTCAATAAGCCTTTTAGAGGCAATCCGGCTGCATGAAGCCTTTGGTCAACTTTGACCAAATGACTCTTCCCCCATTATATACATGGCTACTAAACACTAATCTGCTTTAACATCTAATTTCCTTTACCAGCTTAGTGAAGTTGGGAAAACTCAGGAAAGAACAAGCTGAGTCTTTGTATTGTGATTGTATTTAAATTTAAGTTAGGACACGTATTGTAATGGTTCCTCGCTTGTGCATGATCCGAGGGAGTGTAGGGATCATTTATGCACATTAAAAGCAATCTGTTGTAGAACATCAAAGCTGAGAAAAGGCCAGAAATCATGGCACCTATGGACCTTGCATTCTGACATGAATCAAATTTTGGTTTCGCTTGTTTTAAATAGGTGTTTCAAAATGATTTAAGTCATTTCCTTTCTGTGCTTATTGGAGCAGAGTGTTATTTTAGAGAACAGAGTGAGTAAAGCCTGTAATTTACCATGTAGTAATCTGGTAATATAAACGGGAGAACTTGAAGCATCTGTGGGTATGATATTGTTGCCTTGTGTGGTTTCTCTCATAGATCACATAATTACTGTGTAAGGCAGCGTACAGACCTTTTAAACCGTAATAGCAATTTTCTCATAAAATGCTGATTTCTTGATTTTATTGTGTTCTTACACTATTATGTATTTGTGTATAGTAAAAACTTGTGCCTCTTCAGTAATAATATTAGTAATACCATTAATAATAATGATAATAATAATCCATGCCGCTCCACATTCCTTCAGTTCATTCAGAGGACACTGTATGTCATCTTGACAGTTCAACAGCTATACTCAAGTTTCGATTGATGCCGCAACAGGTGAAGAGTCAGTTTTTTAGCCAAGCTTGGCAGCTTTCCAGTGTCCTGCAGCTTTAGCCTAGAACCAAAATCCAGCATCATCTATCATTCTGCCAGGAGATACAACACTACCCCTCAGACTTCTCTGGGCAGGTTTTGATTGAGTGCGCTAGTCAAATGGCTAGTTTATAGAAGATGAGTTAGTCGTCTGGCAAAGAGGAAATCATCAAACGGGCACAGGGGCATTTGCGGAGGAAGTGAGAAAATGATGGAGCCGTAAGACAAAATGACTATCGTTTCAGTTTCCATGGAGTTTGTCCAAGTAAACACCAGATCGGCTCGTGGAAATGAAAGACGAGAATCATTGCTTGTGTTAATTAAAGCTTATGCGTCTGCGCAGAAGGTTGTGAGGTATCACTACCTAGGCATTTGCCCTTCTTCCATAGTTTGCCAGTCTGTACTACAGTGGCATGCAAATGTTTGGGCACCCCTGTTCAAACCCCTGTTACTTAGCCTGTGTTATGGTTTGTTCCCTGTCATTGTTAGAAAAGGCCAGGTGATGCAAATTTGAAAGTTTTATAAATACCCAGACTTCTCTAACCCTGCCCCCCAAAACACCAGCCATGGGTTCTATGTGGTTGTCTAGCACTCTGAAATTGGTTGCTGCCCACAAAGCAGGAGGCTATAAGTTATAAGGCTTGACATGAACGTGGGATTTAGATGTTTTTCTAATGGCCTTTAAAGCACACCCTTAGAAATCACTTCATTAAGGTTTTGGCTCGCTCATTGACATAAGAAATGCTGAAAGACACGCGCTCTCAACGCATTTTATGTTACTT
This sequence comes from Crenuchus spilurus, assembly GCA_036984385.1. Classification (NCBI taxonomy): domain Eukaryota; kingdom Metazoa; phylum Chordata; class Actinopteri; order Characiformes; family Crenuchidae; genus Crenuchus; species Crenuchus spilurus. The sequence goes on along the minus strand of BRDA01001368.1, from coordinate 25,503 downwards.
GTGCTCACTTGGTGCCTCAGAATTAAATGAGAGGTTTCTCAGGAGAAAGAGTTTTGTGATCAGAAACCTCATTATCAGTTTTGAGTGAAGACCGGGAAAGGAATCCAGAGTGCAGCGTAATAAGAAGAGCGAGCTGAAAAGGAAAGTGGCTTCATGCTCTTTAATTGAGTGAATAAAGGGCATTCTTTAAAGAAAGAATAAGGAAAGAAAGAAAAGAAATAGTTTTGCATGTGTTTGAGGGTCATGGATGCCTTGGTCTGTGGTAAATGAATGAAAGTTTGCTATGTTGTGGTTTCTGTATCTCTTGTTTTCTTTGGTAACGGGGTAGTTTGGTATGTGTTTTTGTTCATCTGTTTCTCTGTTTGCTCTAATTTTAATCAAATTTGTGGGCCAGCAGTGGATTCATCACATTTTGGGTCAACTGAAAGCACATGCTTAGAAACTGAAGGGTGGTTTGAGGCAGTATGGTTTGTAATTTAGGTTCTTCTTTGTTGTGCTAGCTTTTTTTGATCACTCTTGTAATATAACTCTAGTGAACTGACTGTGGTATGTTGGTTTTATAGATAAGATTGCTGGGTTGAAATAGAGGCAGAGATGCGCATTGGCATCCTGCTGTCCATATGAAGAAAAATGTGGAGTGGGTTATGCATATGTTCTTTTTATTATTTATTTATTTTACTCGCATCTGCTTTGGATATTTGAAGAAGTCTAAATAGATTTTCCAGATTTTTTTATTATGAAAAAAAATTAAAATAGACATATTTTTTGTCTTTGTGTTATGGTCAAGTGTTCCTTTTGGTCAGTTGCACTGTAGGCAATGTATTTTCAATGAGAATCCCTGTTAACCACTTAAATACACATTCATGTTATGTGGATAAACATAAAAATCAATGTACAGCCACAAAATGTGTGCAAACAGACAGTAGCTAAGAAATGGTTGTGTGTATTTTTTTAGTTAATGTACTATTTTTCTTTTTTGTAATAGAAAACAAATGTGGGAGTGATGTATACTTACACCTAAACGTATGTAACCACCACGACTTCCTGTCGAGACTGGCCTAGAAAGCACAAGTGAAAGTGTGAAGACACAAATTTGACTTTTGAAAATGAGTTTGTGGATCAGACAGTACATTTCCAGTCTTCTCAGTTGTATTTACTCTACAGTGTATGGTGTTCTTTATGTGAAAAATATAGACAATCTGAATTGACCCAAACCTAGAACAGCAGATGCTTGTTTTAAAACATTGACAGTTAACATGAATTATTTTTGCAAGAATTTAGTTTCTATTTAATGGCGTGAATACTAGAAGCCAGGTGGTTAGACTGGTATGATGTAGTGGCCTGCAGAAACCTGTCTGATGATGTAGACTATTTATTTATCTGTTTTGAGATAAGCCAAATTTGACTGTGTTTTGGTCTTGTATATTCTGTAGATTCTGAAATACATGTTATTAGTTGTGGAAAAGTTGTTTTTATACATTGTTTTGTGATGTAAAAAATGTTGGCCATGACTGTGGTGGTGGTAAATCTGTTCTGGAAAACACTCTTCACTGACAAATAAATAGGAAAAAGACAAATTGGCATTACAATAGAAATACATCAGTGTGAAGGTGCTGTAATGCATTGTTATGCTCTTATATTGTGGATAATTGTGTATCTTTCTTTCTAGGGTAGTAGTAATGGTTGTTCTAACAGTGTCTGAATTAAAAAGTTGTTTGGGCTCTAACCTGTCTGTACTAGCTGAGATAATTCTCATAATGGAATCAAAGCGAATCGCTCTGGATAAGAGTGTCTGCCAAATGCTGTAAAAGTAAACGTGAAGAAGAGGTAGCTTGCATGTCTACATTTTCTGAAGAGCTGATTGACACACCTGCTCTCCATGAGGATGGGAAGTGGGTGGAATCGCAATACTGGCACATGTGATGTCCATCAATCATCATATATTGCATTGTCTATCTACCCGAGTCTAGTTTGTCACAAAAAGAGCAAATGATGTTACTGTTTATATTCATATGTATTGTTGAACTTTGGCTAGTAGAAAGTTCTGGAAATGTGCTAGAGTATCTGTTCAGTCCAAACAAGCCAGTTTGGCTGTAAAGAATTTGGAAAAAGTAAGACACATAAGAATGTGTTATTTGCTGGCCCTCTAGGTAACATTGTGTTGTCATCTTCATTACAGATTCTCACTCTTCTTCTCTCTCTCTTTCTGGCTCTGAAATGATTGAATATGGAGCGCAGGACATAGCAGCAGCTGCTACAGTTGATGAGATTGTCATGGTGAGGACCCCTGTGGAGCCTCACTGGCATCCTGTCTCTTTTACCGCTGGGGAGGTGTTTGTTTTTCCGTGTCAGGAGGAAGTTGTTCACTGTTACTCAGCAAGAGAGACAGGCACGCTTTAGGCTGGGGGACTGCTAGAAATGCTAATTAGGGGTTGATGACTTATTATGAGAAGAGGGGGTTTCCTAATGACTCTCTTTTCTGTTATTTGAATGTCACACTGAATTTGGGTGGCTATTGTGTATTGGTAATGGCATGTTTTGCTATAAAGTGCATTAGTTGTTTTATGAAGGTGACAGTGCACAGAGATTGGCCAGTGTGCTTGTACACAGATGAATTTGACCTCCACCTTTAACCCATCAGTGCACTGAAATGCACAGGTGGCAGTGAGGTGGGTAGCCTTTCCACGGCGCCCAGGGAGCAGTTGAGGTTAGGTGCCTTGCTTAAGAGCACGTCAGTCATGTCCACAGGGGATCAAACCTTAAATATTGTAGTACTTGTGCATTGCACGTGATCAAACTTATCAATCCTCAGAAAAAGAAGTACTGTTAATTAGCGCTGGCCGATAAAATGATATCGATTTTTTACATGTAATTTTTTCACTCGATGACGATGATAAGCAGGACAAAAGAATTGGATAAGCATTAACGTTCGTTTCCATTTCACGTATAAGCAGCTTGACACTGAGTCCTGGAGTCTAATACTGCTGCTTGTTAGCTCCTCCTCACCAGCGCCGCCAAAATGCACTGTTGTGTTTAAGACAAGCGTGTGGTTGGGGGAGAGCGTAGTGGGACCGGGCGAGAGAGCTCTATGTTTGTGTAAGAAGGAGAAGGAGGGGGGCTCGCTATGTGTCTGCACCCGTGTCCGAATGCTAGCATTAGCCTGTTAGCTCGGCTCTCTAGCCTGTCCTTATTTTGGAGTGGCTGTGGCCGACAGCCGTCATTGTCTTTCTCGTCCATCCTTTCAACGTGTCCAGACGGACGCTACAATATTATGTTCTGGCAATAAACAATTTAATATAATAAACAGTAATATTTCATGTATTTAGTTTGAAGCTTTTAGAAAGATGTTTAAAACTATGACAGTGTTTAATATTGTGATAATTATCGATATTGATCAGTATAGAAAAATGTATCGTGATAATAGTTAATTAGAGCTGGGCGATATTTTAATACATATTATGGATTTAAAAAATATTTCTAATGTATTCAATATTAGATTTTCAGCTGGACATAACGGGTATTATTAGTAGCTTTAGAACACTGAACAACTGCATGTATCATAAAATGTTGCATGTAAAAGGTATTTAACACAAACACGGTCATCATTGTGCAATTTCACCAATCTTTCACTAATTGTTTACATTGTTTATTTTGCAAAATGTTTAATTAGAGATAATTGTTTCTCATTGGCTTACAATTTACAAATGTGACACAAACTGCACCTAATTGACTGAACTCAGTTGTTTACAGTCATGTCATCACTTTATTCCTGTTGACTTGTTGTCAACTTTCCAGAAAAGTACTGCCTCGCATTATGATTCCTCGATTGTGCATTCAAATGAGTCATGCCTCTGTGGTGCTCTTTGCAACTCTTCTGATCTTCATGTTTGGTGTTTTGTTCATAATCACTGGACCTTTTCAAATACAGTCATCATTTAAAGCAGCCGGGTGTGCAGATTGCTGATGCGGGACCTTGCATCGCTGAACGTGTATGAGATTTTGCAGCCATTTTAAACTGCTTTACATAAAAACGATGTGACCGCCTAGGCTCTAATCGTCCACAGGAAGCTATTGGACATTAGCCTCACTGAAACTGTTGGCTAAGCAAGTTGATGTAGCCTATTGATTGTAGGGTACTTTGAATGACTTGTATGAGCGCAGAGCGAGGAAAGGGTCAGGTCAGGTCTTGCTCTAACAGGTTAGTGTGGGCCACTCATGGCATGTCATTTGCATGAGTGTTATGACCTCTTGTGATCCTTCTGGTGTGAATGATGATCGTGGGAGTTTGTAGAAGTGCGTGTAGGAGCACTCGCTCACTCTCTCTAGGATAAATAGGTTTATGTCATTCTGATAAGAGTCCATAAATTGGATACTAAGATTTCTTAAGATTTAAACATATAATACGCAGAACACAAGCAAGTGAATTAATGACTCGTTTTGGAAGAGCAATTCATCTTGCTTTCAGAACGAAGATTAAACGGCCTCTGAAATGCATTTAGCCCAATACTGGTTTTGCTCATTGTGAGTGAATTAAGTCCAGGGATGTGAATTAGGCTGTATAAACGTCCAAGCGCAGGCAGACATTCTGGAGCAGAAGCGTAGCTTTATAACCCACTTAAACGGGAGATTTTTCACCAGCCGGTAATTCCTATAATGAGGACATTGTGACATTTTGAAAATCATATTAATATCTTTGTGAAGAATAAGGCCAGTCAGCACACAGAAGACCTCTCTCTCTCTTTGGAAGCCCATATGTGGGCTCAGAACCGGAAATATGCAGGTTGCCAGTTGACCTTTTGGCATTCTGCTTAAGGAAATATTGTACCTTTTTGTAATATGCAGAAGGAACATGTAATAGGGTTTGTAGTGGTAATCATAAGTGTGTGCTGATCGCGTGGTCAGTCATGTGGAAGCTTTTAAGCCAAAGGAAGGAGTTTATTTGTGGATCTTAACTCCTCTTTTAATGTTCTGGAGCTACAGATCAAATTATGCACGTCCATCTGCGTTCTTCTGCTTCAGCCAATGCTTTGATTTTAATTCTATAAAGCCATGCGAAGGGTGAGGCTTTTAAGAAAGGCACTAGTTGCTCTGGAACGCAAAATTTACTCACCTGTGACTGAGTACAGGCAAAGCACAGAGCAATTTTCAGCTTTTGAGTTTAGTGAGCTCTCCGCACTGCTTAGCAGGCATCAGGTTATATTTGAGTTATTCTCTAGGGTAAAAGTCTATTAAAAGTAACGTAATGGAGCTAGAGGAACTAAAGGAGCATTCTGGTTCCTTTAAGCCTATCTATTCTAGCTTTAGCACTGTAGATTAACACAGTATCAGCATCAGGTGAGATCCGTGTGCTTAAGGTGGGCCTTGACCATTGATCACGTACCCTCCTAGTGAATTAGCCTGCTTTGTGAGCATGTTTAAATAGTCGACTCTGGATTTAATCTAGGAAGTGCTTCATTATCCCCTGAAAAAGGTCCTGTTAAAACATGCTGCCTCACTTTAGACTCAAAGAGCGTATCTCTATAAAACACGTGTTCTTATATTTGGTTGCATGTGCCCAGAGGTGTCAAATAACAAAGTACAAAAACTTTGTTACTATACTTAAGTAGAAATATTGGTTATCTGTACTTTACTGGAGTAATTATTTTCGGATGACTTTTTACTTCTACTTGCGGTACTTACATTTTCATGCAATTTTCGGTACTTTCTACTCCTTACATTTTAAAAACAGCCTCGTTATTTCTACGTATTTCATTTGGGTTTGTCGTAATTTAAAGAAAACATCTTATCCACATAAACTGCGCCATCCAGAAAGAGTGAATTTGATTGTGGTTGGATGATAAATATAAACATAAACCATTCTGATACCCTATTGGTACCTGCACATCACGTGTCTCGTCACTCTCTAGTAAGCTCAGTACCACAACGCAATGCTATAAGGCAGCACTTGAAGTTTTTAACTCGAGAATCCAATATTCTCCAAAAGCAACAGTAATAGATAAAGTGTAGTCCTCAGACAAGTTTATTCTGTCTTGTTTTTCACAGAGGTCCATTTGTATTGTTTTTACCAGGATAACAAACAAAAGTATAAATAAAAAATGTTGCTTAGCATAACAGGCTCCTTGTTCTACCTTAAACTACTGCCCAGTGCCCTGATCACCTCAGGGAAAAGTAATGGAAGTAAGTTTACAATCAGGGAAAGCAATTGATTGCCAGAAAAATAAAGGATTTACTCTAAATACTAAAACAATGCTCCTAAATAACCTAGAAGAACATAAAACACAAAATAGCAATATTATTACTATTAAATATACATTTCGTGCAAAATGGCTCTTACATTACTAAAATGTTTTAATTTTCAAGGGGCAGATATGCAGCTGAAACAGGAAGCCAGTACATCCTAAAAAATTCAGCATTACCATTTTAATATAACATTATAGTCATTATGGCGTTTTGACGTTTATTTTCCTTACATTACTTTTACTTTTATACTTTAAGTAGTTTTGAAACCAGTACTTTTGTACTTTTACTCGAGTAAAAAGCTTAAGTTGATACTTCAACTTCTTTAAAAGTCTTTTTAAACAATAGTATCTATACTTCTAGCTGAGTAATGAATATGAATACTTTTGACACCTTTGCATTTGCCAAAAATTCAGATTTTTAATTGAACGGTATGACCATGTGAGATTAGCCACAATGCAAACAAACCAGACTGGACTTATTCACATTGTGTGTATATATTTATTGTCAGTTTGCAGATAAGTCCACTCAGTAGTGAGCAATATGGAGTGAAGGGGACTACAAAGGACATGCTCTAAGGTACGGGTGCTCCTCCTCTTCTAGGAATGCATTACTGCCAAGAAGATTTCCCCTAAATTTGCTCACCACTAACATCCATTACTGCATTACTTTAATGTGCTGTGTGTATGTATATTGACTTGTGTAGTTAACCGGTGCCAACTTTGAAGATAGACTGTCTTTTATTGTTTTATTAGAGATTATGGTTTATGTCTCATTAACGGGCAAACATCTGAAATGTGTATGTAGCCATATAAATGGCCATTATGCATCAAAGGAAAGCCGTTCTATGAATTATGTTCCCTGACTTTATTTTAAAACCATGCGAGACAGTTTCCATGAATTTGTCAGACTATAGAGCAAGAAAGGCATTAACTTTAGAATTATTTTTTTTGGCCAGTTTCAGTATACAGTCTGTTTTTCTTTTATTGCACTTCACTGATGTTGGTTAGTTATATTCTGGCAGTCCACATTCAATATAGCATTTATGTATATACACACACATTCATTTCTAATCTTAACCACAAATAATACTGAGCTGTAAACCTGACCTCTCTCATTCATCACTGGCTAATAATATTGCAGCATAAGTGGGATTAAAAGCAGTTAGATTCACCATTGAAGTGTAAATATTTAGAGTTTAGAAACGTGAAGAGTGGAAAAGGGGGACAATAACAAGTTTCACATAAAGGTTCCAGCCCCTGAATGGGCTCAGGTGTTTCTGATGTGTTTTCAGCCTTGGTCGTAGCCTTAGTTCCTCGTGTGTTGTTAAGCTGACCTACTCGTGAGTTTTTCAGAGGAGGACAGAGGTGGTTATTGGATTTTTCTCGAAGGCTGAAAAAAACGAAGGACGCAAAAGAGTTTTAATGGAGGATGTATTAGCAGCTGCTCAGTACTCCAAACTACAATTTTGCTAATCGAAACGATTCCAACATAAAGAAAAAAAAATTGTTTAGCGCAGCTTGATGCTAGTTATCAACAGATCTCTTTTATAAATGTGCTGGACATTTCTGCCTTTATATATACTGTGTGTGTGTGTGTATTGCTAAACCCTGCTAAATGTATAAACCCCTTCTAATAAATGCATTCATCTACTTTAAATTGACACACACAGCTTGTTTAGCCATAGAGATGTACTGCCAATAGATTACTTAGAGAACCTCTTAGCACCATGTCTAATGGCAGGTGTGGGCCAGATGGGTATAAATTCCCCATAGCATGGAGCTCTGCTCCATCCAGTACTTTTGGGTTGAATTGGGGATGAGGTGGTGGTGAGGAGGTAATTTTGAGAAAACGCAGGAA
>BRDA01001368.1:0-17396 GCA_036984385.1 Crenuchus spilurus | reverse complement strand
TCAGCCTTGATCGTAGCCTTAGTTCCTCGTGTGTTGTTAAGCCGACCTACTCGTGAGTTTTTCAGAGGAGGACAGAGGTGGTTATTGGATTTTTCTCAAAGGCTGAAAAAAACGAAGGACGCAAAAGAGTTTTAATGGAGGATGTATTAGCAGCTGCTCAGTACTCCAAACTACAATTTTGCTAATCGAAACGATTCCAACATAAAGAAAAAAAATTTGTTTAGCGCAGCTTGATGCTAGTTATCAACAGATCTCTTTTATAAATGTGCTGGACATTTCTGCCTTTATATATACTGTGTGTGTGTGTGTATTGCTAAATGTATAAACCCCTTCTAATAAATGCCTTCATCTACTTTAAATTGACACACACAGCTTGTTTAGCCATAGAGATGCACTGCCAATAGATTACTTAGAGAACCTCTTAGCACCATGTCTAATGGCAGGTGTGGGCCAGATGGGTATAAATTCCCCATAGCATGGAGATATATATATATATAAACAAACATATTCTTTTTTTGCCATCTTTGTAAGTACTATATAGCACTCCAAAAGTGTGCTAATGATCACTAATCACACCACTGGAAAGTTATGTCCAGGACAGAGTCCAGTAAGTGGGCCAGTGAGTACTAGGAGCAGGGTTTCGTTCCAGCATTAATACTAATAAACACACGCGCTGCTGTAGATTGTCAGACACATTGCCAAACCAACACGTTTAGAACAGATTCTCTTCAACACTCTCACTCTCTCTCTCTCACTATCTCTTCCTCTTTCCCTCCCCTTCTTGCTCCATGCTGAACTATGGTGCTGGTTACGCCAGGGTTATCACAGTTGCGTAACCTGGAAGCCACAAGAAGTGCTCGCGTGTATTTTGGCAAAGCCCTGAATTGACTCTCTGCCAAGGTTAGCCTGGTGTGAAGTGTGCCACCACTGCCTACACTCACACACACAAACACACCCACACTTTCACATTGGCATACACGCTCACGGTATCGCCTCTGCAGCAGGAAACCACACACTTTCTTTAGCTAATTGAAGTTTGTCTCTTTTATCTTTTGTCGTGCTGGTTTGTCACGGTTGTACTTCCCCCACAGTTTTTGCTTATATTCCCTTTATCTTTTTGTCTTTTGATGCTATTTACTTGCTCTCTGCCTTTTTCTCTCCGTGTCTCACTCTACAAGACTGTACAGCTCACTGTAACCTCTGACCCATATAAATATACACACCCGCATTACGTTTTGTGCTGGAATCTTGGCGGTTAGCTCTCTCAGTGCATGGTACAGAGAATGTTCATGTATGTGTGCCTATATGTCTGCACTTATGTTACAGTCCTATCTCAAAGTTGCAACATAAACGGTCATGCACTGTGCACTGTGCATGCAGAATGAGTGTGCTGTGGTCAGCCTGGCTCTGGAACACTTTGTACCGATTTTCCACAGAACTGCGAGGTATTAATAGAAGGTGCTGATAAAGCGGGATATAGGGGGCCTTGTTAAGGCCAGGTTTGGAACTGAAGTTTGATAAAAGGAATGTTTATGCTCATTGACCTGTGCTAACCTAGGCTAATGCTAATGCTAGCCTAGCTGTGCTGGGCTGAGGAGTATACAGCGAACTCGCTGTCAAACTGTCAGTGCTCTCGGTCTGGGAGCTATTATCTGCTTGTTACAGAAGTATTCCCGTTTCTTACGAGCACTTGTGGGAGCCTGGTACGGGAGTGCTGTATCACATACACCGCTTTAGCCTCCCTAGTCTGAGCTGCCAAACATGGAGAAGATGGGGAGGGGGGCAGAGTGAGCATGAAAGAGGTGGAGCTTCATGATGGGCTTTCCTTCAAAATGTCTCCAATAGCACACTTTTTATTTGAAATTAGAAGGGTGTTTTCTCTCTGTGGGGGCCTTAGAGCTCCTCTTCAGGAAAGTCTTTTAAAAACGAATCTTGCTGCACCAGTGACTCACAATAGAGAGAGCGAGGTAAAGTTCGGGTGCCCCAATCCTCTCTGCCTCGTCGACTCTTTTTATTAGCCAGTCCAGCTCTATACATTCTGTACTGGAAAGGGCTGGACCCTTGGCTGACATCCAAGCCCCTTTAACTGCACTGTAATCCTATTTTATGATCTTGTTTTCTTCTCTTTTTTCTACCCTTTCCTTCTTATAGCCTCTCTTTCTCTCTCACACACACTATTTCACTATCTCTCTATTTTGCTTTGTACTATAATATGCTCCAAGTGTTCCTGAAAGGAATGAATTTAGATATGACCTATTGTTAGTCAGCATTAAATGCTGCCTATATGTACACATACTCATATTTACACCCACATACATGTGTGTGTGTGTGTGTGTGTATATATATATACTTAATGTGTATATATCCCAATCACTTCTCACCCATTTTTGCCTTGTTCAGTCTCTCCAACCCATTTTGGCAGCACTGCTCACTATACTCCTCTCAGGAATTTTGGCTTGCATTCAAAAATCCTAAATCAAGCACAGACTACCCATGCTTTCTGGGCCCCTCTGCTTTTGGTCTGTCACCCCACATCTCGACCCAGATCCAGGGAGGCGGTGTTCTTGGAAAGAGCCGACGGGGGGCTCTCTCGGCCGTCTCGCTAGGCAAGCTGTCCTGAGCTGTCCCAAAACTCGAGAGTGACCTTTTGCCTATTTCCCCGTCTGTTGGCTCCCCCATACACATTACTAGTACCGCCCCAGCCTCACCAGCCCTTCTCCTTTCTCTCTGCAAGCGTTCTAAAGCGTGACACACTCTTATTTTCTCTTAGTGGAGGGATTGTGTGTTTTTCTCCATGCTTTTATTTTCCTCTCCCTCCATGTGTGCTCCCCAACTGTCTGGTCTTTTCCAGTCTCTTGCTACTTTCTCTACCTGATGAATGGCTAATATATGCTGTCTGCCCTTAAGCTTTGACTTGGCTAGGAAAGGAGAGCTTGTGAAGAAGGACCAGTCGTGGTGGAAGTGTGTAGCTTGCAATTCCTGTTCTTACTTCTGGGCTTTACCCTTCTCCTCTGCACATCTGTCTCACACTACTCTGAATGCCTCTGTCCTCGATTGTGGGAGAGTCTAGAGGAAAAAAAGACAAACCCAAGTGGAAAAATTTGTTATACAGATGTCATCTGTGGAGGACTCCTTTCTTGATTTTATTTCTTCTCTTCCCTCTGGCATGTGTTCCTTTCTTTTTAGATCCTACCTCTCTGTGACCTCTCGGCATCTCAGTATTATTCTCTGAAAGTGCCTGACCCTGAGGAGAGCCCTTACCTGTAATGCACTGAACCCAGAGTGTTCAGGATCTTCTGAAGATGTGTTGGGCTTTTGCAAGCGGAATTGGAAGCAAGATATCCTACAGTCATCATGAGCAAGCCCTGAAATGCACCCTGATCCACATGTCCTGTCTGTGACCCTGCACATCAGTTTATTTACTTCAGATCCAAATGCATGTTCTGGAGAAGTCCAAACCATGCAGGCATTGTGAGTGCAACCATACTTCCACTCAAATGACTGAGGCCAGCGTAGCGGAGCCCAGTGTAGCAAGCAGCCCAGAGGCAGCCAGCAGCATGTGATTATCAGATGGCAGGCCTGCTCCACATTAGAGTAATGATTTAGAGAGCTTGGCCTTGCCGTCACACTCCATGTTGAATGTGTACATGCTGCTTTTGTCCATTGTTTTGGACTTGGGTTGAATCCACAGACCTTGCAGCAAGCTGATCTTCATGGGGGGACATCTGGAAGGCGAAAGGATTTGCAAAATAGATAATTGAATATGGACTATATTGATGTAAGTTTTGATCAAACGAAGCACCACCACCACATAAGTGTGATAAACTCAACATCTTTGGTTTGTTTCACATTGCTTAGATTAGTTTTTAGCTTTTTCTTTAGGTGCACAACGTTACTCATTAACCTGATACCTTAGCGCCACTTGCAGCTATGGCATCAATTCAGACCTGAATCTTTTTGCAAATTCAACATTTCTAGGAAACAAAGAAAAGAAAAGAAAAAAGACTCCATTGCACCATATTCCCAGCAGGAAGACATTGTTCTTGCTTAGCACATGTTTTTTTACGATCACACGTAAATTTCTTAAGCATCAAAAGTATTTGGCTGAACTTTTGGGTGCTCCAAGACCAACTAAGCAAAGTATTTGCACACAGTGCAGCCTGTAAATAATTGGACATTTTATTGTTTTGGCTCTGGATTTGATTTTTAAAAAATAAAACAGTGTGGTCTCCTGTTTAGCACTTAGTTGCAAGTTTTTTTTGTAGTTGATGATTTCCTGAAGTCTGGGACCCCACGACATCACTGGGTATCTTCCCTGGGTATTCTTCGCCAGTCCAGTAATGCTTTCCAGCCTGTTTTAGGTCTTTTTGCTTTCAGCCTTGTCTTGCGTAAGTGAACTATATGCTCTGTGGGGTTCAGGTTAGGTAATTGACTTGGCCAGCTCCATATGGTTTTGGTCATTGTTCTGCTGAAAGATGAGGCACCATCTATTGCATGGGTATGAATTCAGATCCTTCTGTATAATGTACAACTAATTCTGCTGTTGATGTTGAATCATGTCATCAATGTCTGTATTTGCTATAATTTCTTTAATAAAAAATACTATCGAAACTTTTGAAGTTCAAGTATCTAACAAACAACAGCAATACAAAAGTTTCTCAGAAACAGAAGTAAGTTAGGATGAATAATTCTGCCTGTGTTAAGTGATCTCTTGATAAAATTTTTTGCCATTATGGAAGTTACAGCACTCTATGAACCATTGCATCAGTCCTCAGGAATGCATGCATTTCAGGTGGATTGAAATACCGTCATCATGAAGCTGTTGCTGCTATTTTTGCTTGGTGACACCTTTTGTCTGCTCTGTGGGTTTTATTATAGGGCATTTGATAGTCCCACTTTCTCCTCCAGAGCTAGGTTTAATTTCAAGCTTTAAAATGGGATGATTTTTTTCTTCCTTCTAATTCCTTCAGGAGCATGTGGATCAGGTTTCATTAAGTGCCTCTTTAGTGTCTGCTTCCATTGACTGGTCATTTGTTGATGAAATCAGATCAGAAACTCAATGACAGTTTCAGAAGATGCATTTTTTGTCTCTTTTTATATCAGATTAACTGTGAGATTAATTATAGACTGAGGGAGAAAAGATACTAGTATATGTTTGAGTAGAACTTTGCATGTATTTGTCTACATCTTTTGAGGTGTTTCATATACACATTTCCTCACTTTTTACTGCACTCTTAAAAGAGATGGTTCTTCAAGGGTTCTTTAGTAAAGAAAATGGTTCTAAATAGAACCATGAACGCTCAAAAAACCCAAAGGGTTCTTTGCATGGTGGAAGCGTTTTTCAGAGTGACAAGAAATGTGCCGTAGATGGTTCTAAATAGATATTTTTAGCTAGAGCTGGGCGATATGGCCAAAAATTTTATCACGATAAATTTTTCTGTATTGATCAATCTCGATAATTATCACAATATTAAAGTTTCTAACACTGTCATAGTTTTAAACAACATCTTTCTAAAAACGTCAAACTACATGAAATGTTACTATTCAAAATATTAAATTGTTTATTGCCAGAACATAATGTTGTAGCCTTCAGCTGGACACGTTGAAAGGATGGACAAGAAAGACGTTTACAGTCGTCGCTTCATTGAAACTTACAGTGATTGCTGTTGGCCGCAGCCACTGCAATATAACAGGCTAGAGAGTAAAGCTAATATGCTAATGCTAGCTAGCACTCTGGCTGACACACAAAGCGAGCCCCCCTCCTTCTTCTCACAGAAACACACAGCGACCTCGCACTCTCTCTCACCCGGCCAATCACACGCTTGTCTTAAACACAACAGTGTATTTTGGCGGTGCTGGTGAGGAGGAGCTAACAAGCAGCAGTATTACACGTCAGAACTCACCATCAAGCTGCTTAGACGCGAAATGGAAACGAACGTTAATGCTTATCGATTTCTATAGTCCCAGTTTATCATTGTCATCGAGGGAAATATTATCGTGAAAAAAATTTATATCGTTTTATCGCCCAGCACTATTTTTAGCACCAAAAAGCACTAGCACCAAAAAAGGTTCCTTTATTATTACAAGCTTGACAACTACAGCAGAACGCTTTTAGGGGCTATATTCTGTGTAGAACCATCTACAGCACGGGTTCTCATAAGTCTGAAGAACCCTTTCACCATAGAAACAACCCTTTATCCACGAGAAGCTTTCTTGAATGTTCATGGTTCATACAAAACCACTTTCTTTACTAAAGGACCCTTGAAGAACCATCTTTTTTTAAAAGAGTGGAAAAGATAGAAATTTGGTCAAAAACTGTAGGAAGGCAGAGAGCTGTCCAGGTCTTCTTGTCTGTATCACGCTCATCTTACGGAGGTAGAAAGAAATGCTGCTTCACCTGCCCATAACCTCTCAAGCATTCTTGTTTTATTGGTTGTTGAGGCTGGACAGTTGCCAGCGTTATGTGATCCGTTCTGGCCTAGATAAAACCCAGGCTTCTAAACCACTTTGCTGTAGCTGGCCCTCGCCTCAAAGAGACTCAGTGTGCCTTCAGCGTTCACTCAGCCCAGACTCCAGAATCAGAAGCTGATTCTAAAAACCTCAAGAGTCATCACTCTATATTTCCCTCATGTTCTACTTCCAGTAGGCATAAATGTGTGCTACAAAGTGATTTGCCACAAGAGCTCTCATTAAACCAATACATGTGTATCTGGACGGTGATGTTGACTGCTTCGTTATTCAGCCCTCCACAGTTGTAGACCATATTATTGTGAATGACTTTCAGTTGCATCTCCATCTTCTGTCAGCTTCACCCACCACATGTGGAGGATCTGGCATCTACACGTTGGAGCGCTTGCCAATGATTATGTATAGATGTGTGTGTGTTATGATTGGACCAGCAGCTATGGCCATAATCAATTAGTCTATGGACTGATAGGTAATTGGTTAATTGAAACAAGATGCCTTCTGCTGTTGTAGCTGTAGTACTCCGGTTTCGAGACCATAAACAAACAATCTCGGTCTTGAACTCATTTGGACTTGGTCTTGCCTCAGTGTCAGGGTGAAGTGGACCAGTCTTGTTGTTGTTGAGACCAGCCAAGTCCAGTGCATTTGAGATAAAGTTAATTAGAAACTGAATTTATTTATCTATTGTTACAGGAGATCAACAATACATTAAAACAGAATCAATCAGTCCTTTCTCTACATGCCGAAATCAAATCGCTCTGATTGGCTAACAGGGAAAACTCGTGTTGGGGTTATTGTATAGGTTACAGTGGGGCTGGAGGGGATGACACCGATGCTGGGCAGTTTGGAATGATTGAAGCACATCTTCCAGAAGGCCACAGCTCCTGTCTGCTCTTTCAGTTAAGCAACTTCAGATGGTAGGTGTGTTTGTTCTGTGTTGCTGGAATGCCTCTTTGGAATGATGTATCTATACTTTATGTAAGTCCCAGGGTAGTTCTGCAGGCCAGATACATGATGGTTTTGATTTGACTGAAGGCTGGAGGCAGTACTTTAGTTTCTGACATTTTAGCATCTGTGCCATATTTTCCCAGCCATCTTTCTATAGGAGGAATTTTTACTTGTATACGGTACCTTAACTGGTTCATGTGAGGACAGGCTACATACTTCTTTCTGTTCATTGTTGTCTGGCTATAAAACCTCTCTCTCTCTCGCTCTCTCTCTCTCGCTCTCTCTCTCTTTGTGAACATAGCTATTAGAACTACATATGGTATATGTGAGGTATGTTGTAGGTAAGCACTTTACGTGCGTGGTGTGCATTATGTCTGTAACTGTGAAGCATATCTACTACATCAATGTGGGAAATATGATATATCAATAGCTTTTTAAATGACATAAGAGTTTTGGAGATGCTTAATATTATATCACATTGTCTTAATAGAAACAACATATATTACCGGTACAATATTTCATTTTTTTAAAGCCACAGCACAATAACTGTGCCAAACTTAAAATGTATGACTATGGTGATTTTTATTCACATCCAGAGCACTAATTATACTTAATTTGCATAATATATACAGTTTTTCAGTGTTTTTTGAGTACTGATGATATCACAGGTTATATAATTAAACACTTGCCATATTAATAACCCCACTGATATTTAATAATGTAAATATTAATATTTTAAATATGTAAGCCCATTGCTAGACTGATCGGATACCAAAAAGCTTCCATAAACAGACTAAAATGAGATCAACAAAGTGTGATCTTCATTAGCTAAAGAAATTTTTCTTTAGAATAATCAGCAATCGAAATTTTTATGATAGTGTTGTATCAGGAGGCCAGTAATGGTCTCCAGATCTAGTAATTATGTATGTTGGGGGGTAGGGATTAAATTTAACCTGTCTCTGTGTGTGTGTGTGTTCAGGCTTTAGGGCTGGATTAGGTTTGATATTATACATGGATAGATCACAGGGTCCATGCAGGTTATTAGCTCCAGGCGCCTGTAAAGCGACACTATTACAGCCCACTAACTTGCAGAGCTCTGCTCAGATGTTGGCTTTTCTTTTCTCCCACCAATCATCTCTTTCCTTCCTTCTCCCCCATACAGCATTTCCCTTCGGTCCAGCCCGCCGAAGTGGGCTCGACCTCACACTTCAAAACAAAGCCTGCCTTGTGCCTGCATCCAATAAAGCTCCTTCTGTTTTTGTCTCGCTCATTGGTGTTGTTTCTGTTTGGGACAAAAGCCTCCTCACTCGAGTGTGTTGGCAGGACGGCTGTTGCTCGGTCCGGGTCGGGACTGGCATCAGCGCTGGTGTGTAGGGGTGTAAAAAGGCATCTTTGGATCGTGATGTGTTACCATGTATCAAACATTCAGTACTGCAGTTTTGGCAAATTCAAAACAGCTGTCAGTTTTTATTTTTAATTAGCTCGACTTTACATTTTGCCTGCATTTTATTGCAATGACAAAAATCAGATACAGTGATACCTTGAGATACGAGTTTAATTCGTTCTGTAACAGAGCTCGTAAGTCAGTCAACTCGTATATCAAACAAATTTCTCCCATTTAAAATAACTGAAATAGATTTAATCCATTCCAGCCCTGTGAAACATCCACAAACCAACCTAAATTATGGACAAAAAGACATGTTTTGAATTAAGAAACACACATATATACACTTTACCAATGCATGACAAAATATTTAACAGGTATAACAGATTTCAATAAATATCAGTGTAAAATTATTTTTCGGGGAATTCTGGATCTAGCATTTGAAATTCACGGGAAATTTGATTGTCAATTAATAATATTAACAATTATTTAACATAATTATAAATGATTAATAATTATAAATATTAAGTATTATAAATTCATATAAATATCAATAATGTGGATGATGGGTCTGCACGAAATAATAACATTATTAAACATAATTACTGTATGTAGGTATGTTATTAAAATGATCTAGATTTAAGAGTTTAAAGCATTTTTACCATCACATTTTTTACATAATTAAAATTAAAAACATAAAATTAAATAGGTGTAAGAGTTTTAAATAGGTGTAACATTTTTACTATACATTTTTTTCCAAAAAGTATGCAAGAAGCAGTACAGCGCATGAGATTGGACTTTATTCTGAGGGTAACAAGTGAGAAAGAATGAGATGCAGGTGTTTGCTGCCCATACTGGACCTTTGCGCCAAAGCCCAACTAACAGCAGCCACTCGTATCTTGAAATTTCGCTTGGATCTCGAACAAAAATACAGATGGAGTTGCAGCTCGTATCTTAAAAAATTAATATGTTTGTCTGCTCGTATCCCAAGGTACCACTGTATATGAGTTAAAAAAATTGGGTGAGGAGTATTTTTCCACATAATCCCAATGTGGTCGGTCAGCCAGTACATGTTAATAGTCACAATTTTCCTCCTTTAGTTTAGAGCTGACCTGCAGGTTGAATGTTGTGAACAAACACTACAACTAGTTTTCTAGAATTAACCCGGTTGTTTCAATCAAAATACATCAGCAAGGTAAACCATATCCAGGGCTGTATCTGAAATTGCATGCCTAGAATGTACGTACTTTGGATCCAGTACACATTACTTGACCAGTAGGCTTTTTTAGCATAAGTGTGTAGTATCCACACATCCTTGGCGCATTACGTCCACCATCTTACCAACATCCTTTGACGTACGATGTCGCACGACCACTATAAAAGTTCATAATTGAAAGTAGGGCTGTGAATCTTTGGGAATCGAGCGAATCGATCCAGAATCGATTCTTGGGGTCAGGAATCGATTTTTTCCAATTCTTTCAAATACGAACGAAATATGTTACTTTACCGTTGCAATCTCTGCAAATCGCATGAGTCACGTCAAGCCCTTTCTTACCCGGGCCGGGTAAGTCCACACTAAATCCAAAGTGTTTCCAAATGGTTGCTTTCAAAGACCGCGGCTTGGCTTGCATGCCTGTACATAGCCGACGCTGCTTCCTTGTTTTGCCTAGCACTACGGTGGCTGAAAAGGCACATCCGCACCTGCAAAAAAAAAACTGATTTTTTGAAAACGAGAATCAATTCTGAATTGTCCAGTGTTCCAATGTTAGAAACGCGATTTGAGCTCGAAGCGATATTTTCCTGCACCCCTAATTGAAAGTCATATTCACATATAGATTTTAGTCATCCATTACCTAATCCGCTTATTCCTGATCAGGGTCACGACTAGTCCCCTACCTCCTCACTGGGCATAGGGCAGGGCCTTACAGACTATCCTAGCCAAGCCTAAGATGTGCTAATCCATCGCTGGATGGATACACACAAGGACAGTTTAGAGTACCCAATTCATCTGATGCTTTCGGACTGTGTCAGAAAACCAGTGTGAGTTCTTGGGTTAAACTTTAGTCAACTTTAGAAGCAGCATTTCAGTGAAAATCGTAAATTAGTCTGCACTCGTTTTAGGTCAGTATAAAGCTTTTGAGCTATTTAAAAAAAAAAATCAAAGGCCGTGTGCATTGTTTTTAGTGTTCTTTGAATGTGTAAATATTCCTACCACTCACACATTTGTGAGATTTCATGATGCACTGAAACCTTTCATACAGAATCCTAATCACAGACTCACTTCAAGGTTACATTTACTCTCCCGTGTTCTGTAACACAGCGCAGACCCACAGACCCGGAGCTGGAGCCGTGCTAATACAAATAGGGGTGTGTCCCTGTCCTTTCTTTCTCTGTCTTTCCCTATCTCGCTCATGCTCGAGGAAGGAAAATATGCTATTATATCATGTCAGCTTAATGGGGGTATTAATCACAGTGCAAATTGGCTGTTTCTGGCAACCCAGCCTTTCGTAGGACACCGAAAAAAAAATACATCATAAGAAATGTGACAGCTTTGCAGAACACAGCGTTCAGAGTAAGAGTGATTCAATTCAGGTTAAAAAACCCAACCTTCAATGTGAAAATCCACGTGCAGGAATCTCTCTCTCTCTCTCTCTCTCTCTCTCTCTCTCTCACTATCAGTCTCTGGTGTGAGAGGTCTCAGGCTCACTTTTGCTTTACAGTGTGTCAGTGGACTACATGTGACTAAGTGGTCACATGGAGTGGCAGAGAGCAAGCACACGTATAGTACACTGCACATCCACACACACACACACACACACACTCAGACAAATCCATGGAAGCGCAAAGAGGCTTTCAGTGCAGTCAGGTGGGGGCAGAGTGTGTTTGTCTGTGTGTGTGTGTTTGGGGGTGGTACCGGCTTTCATAGGGAATGTAAGGCCATGTACTGAGTATATAGGGAGTCTCCCCGGCCGACTCTGCCTCTAACTCCTTCCCTTCCTCTCTCTCTCTGACTCTTGGCCAGGTCACTATGTTTTTATTTTTGTGTGCTTCATGTGTTGTTAATCTTTTTGTACAGTAGAACACTGTATGTAGATAGTTCCAGGTTACTAGTCTTAGGTTACTTTCTACTAGTCATATTTCTAGTATAAACAATATAATTTGCCCTTTATATTATAATAAACTGATAATTTATTTTTCAAACTAAAGTGTTGTTAGTTTTTAAATAATGCTAATCAAATAAAATGATATATGGACAGTAAGAAGTAAATAACTATTCAGGACAACAAGTCATGCATAATTATAACACAATACTATTTGTGTGTAATTTAGAAAATGATTGCATATTTTGATCAAAAAATGGTCAGATTCTGATTTTGTCCAGTTTTGAAGGAGTTGTACAGAACCTGTAAACCGCCAGTTCACTGTTTTAGAAATTATAGTTCTTCATTAGGGGTGTATTTTCACAATTCTGAGTTTTAGAATGATCTTGATTAAAATTCATGTGAAGTAAATGACCATAACTGAGTTGTTGTACAACTTAACAGCACTAGAAATGGGAAGTGGAGAGCTGGCAAGTTGAATGGTGCTGATTATTTGTAAATATGGACCTTTTCCGTAATGAATTGTGACATCTTGCGAACCCTTTTTGTAAGAACTTGTAGCAGCTACAGAATTAGCTTATTACCAAACAATTAATTGAATAAGTGAGGGATAGTGTGTAACAGTTCCAAATACAGTCAGTAAAGTCCACGCATGGAATACAAATCTGTAGGACTTTGCTTTTCTGATCAGATGGACACAACCCTTTGCAGTTTGCCTGTGAGGATGGCCGTGCAGTGGTGGGAGTGGAGATCAGAGTTTCAGAGAGACCAGAGGATTGTCACGTGCACTAATCCAGCATCTGCTATCAGCATTTAGAGTGAAATACAATCAGTAGATTCTGAATAATAGCAAGAGCTGCCCTGATGGCTGAAACACTGCACACTCACTAAATTATGACAAAAACAACATTCACTTCTTTCCATGTTATGGCTTCTCAGTAGGCTAATTCTCAGTTGTGCTAGGAGTGATCAATAGTGACTCTGACAGTCCACTGGAACAGGGGTGATGCCTCACTAGTCTGTTTGTTTTCTCTGTGTCCTTGTAATCAAATCCAAATCAATTTAATTTTGCATTTAGTTGCATTTGTGCTATATACCACTTCTCTAAAACTTACTACATATACTAAAACTTCTACATATTTTAAATAAACTTTGTATACCTGCAGTATTATTATTATTATTATTATTATTATTATTATTGAGTACCATCAATATGATTCAGTCTCCTTGTGTCTATATAGTCTTCGTCCATATTATCCTGTCTTCTCTTTGATACTTAAGGTCCCTTATTGACTCAACTCCCACTTTATTTTAGCATCTGTTATGGTGTGGGTCAATGCTGTATACTTGTATTCAACTGTCTCTATTCTCTGAATCTCTATTAAACTGTAATCTATCTTTACTGTTTTGCAGTATTCATTGATCAACCAATTATTTCTAAGTCTTAGGGTGCTTTCACACCTGAAAGTCCGGACCATGGTCCTAACCAAGGTTCATGTGTATGTTACTTTGTATACATTTGGTCCAGTTAGGTTTGTGTTCACACTGCATTTTTGCAAGCGCACCAAAGACTTTTAGTATGACACGCCTACGTGCTGTCGTCATCGCTTACATGGGGTGCGTCTTCCTACACTCGACATTGACTGGTTTGTGGAAGGACTGCTGCTGCTGTTTCTTCAGTTTAGTTTAGGTTGATCTCTCATACTGCCATATCCTTTCTCTCTCCTTATCTCAGTAAATAAGCTGCACGTTTCAGCATTTTTGTGCGTTTTTCAAGTTGCCTTTTCACATGTTCATCGGACCAAAATTATATTAAACATTTCGTCTCCTCCTCACTCTGTGCTACCACGACTTATTTTTGCTGCTGTTCTGGTTATTTTCCTTCTGTTATTGTTGTTGAATGTTGTTGAACGCCCGCCTCAACTTCCTGTATTTGGTCCAAAAGTTTGAACCTTCTAGAAAAGTGTTTTCACACTGAATACAGACCGGACTATGGTTCAGTAGATCCAGACCAAGACCACCTTTGCGGCCCCCTTTCACACCTGTTATTTTGTTTCGGACCAAACCAAAAAGTCTGAAAGTCTGGATCAAACAATGTAGGTGTGAAAGCACCCTCAGTCTCAAAACATAACATTGCCCAACAATAATATTATGCTGTACAAGGTTATTGTTTACAACTAGTGTACATAAGAGATCTTCATCTCCACTTTCTGGTCCTGGGTTTTGAAGTCACCAGAAGTCAATATAACTGCTAGTGATTCATTGTTTGGACTTGAAAAACTCTTCTGTAGACAATAAGGTCTAAAGTTATAGTCTAGTCTACTAAGATTTCACCAGAAGTTCAACACTGTGACCCTAAAGGTTAAGGCCAAAATCAAGATATCAGTCAATTTGCATAGTGATAACCAACCCTATATACAGCATTTGTTACATGGATTTACATAGATTTTGGCTGTAGCCCTGACCTTTCACAAGATATCAAAAAATCTAGATTGGTTAGTTGATAAATTGATTAATTATTAATCACATGATTCTTGTTTCAGTCAAAGTTTTATTAAAGGAAGATGGAATGTAATTAATGACTAATAAGATTGTTTGGAATTGGCAGGAAGGCTCATTGACTTCTGGAAATGTTGGAAAATTGAGGAAGCTCAGTAGGCTTGATGGCGACCAGTGGCCAAAACAGTGGACTGGTTTTCAGGATTGGCCCATATGGATTACTTTAATATTACAGTGAATGTGTATACGGTACTTGAAATATATAATATTTTGGAGACTTCTGACCCTGCATTCTACATTGTTACCTCTACATCTCTTCAGCGCTTTCGCTCTTTTCAGTACTCACATTGTAGGACTTTTTGATTGTCCTCACTGTCACCAGGCTAATCCCTTAGTGGTGTTTAACACCTTGACTGAAGAGAACATGAGATTTAGTTTAGTCTGTCGATCTTCAGTTGTTCTCTTTCTAACTGTATCCCTTTCTGCTGTTCTCCTGCAGGGCTACACTCGTTAGCACTCTACACGGTGGCCGTGGCTGCTCTCTGTACATTTACGTTAATGTTTGAACAAGCAAGCAGGGGTTTTTATTGGCCTCTTTTATAGGCAGCTCCTCAGGGGCTTGTCATGGGAAAACATGGTGGCAGACTGGAGCAGGGTTAATACACTATAGGCAGAGGAACAATAACGGGTATGAGGGTGTGGGGGCTTTTTCTGTGAACAGGGAATACTTTGACTGCTACTGGACTGATGGTAAGCTCCATCACGCCCAGTGCATTGGAGATTTCTTAGTACCCTCCCCTATTTTGTTCACTTTCTTTCTGTTCTCCTCTGTCACTGCCTCAGTCTCTCTCTGTCTGTCTGGTGTAGTTTTTTGCAGTATTTTTCTTGTTCAAAAGCCTCTGGCTAGTGTCCTATCTTTCATGAGGAGGGTTGTAATGTTGACAGTGGGGCGTGGGTGATGCAGAGCTGAAGGGTTAATGTGGCTGGACAGACGACCCCTGGGAACAACCCTCAAAAACGAATGTAGCAGAGTCCGGTGGTCGGTCACACGTGTGTTCTCCATTCTGTCTAAAAATGCTTTGTGCAATGTTTCTTGTTTGTTTTTAGTTTTAAATGTATTATCATTTTGGTCAAATCATCATTATAATGATCATAATTTTGATACTACTCAGCAACTTAGCTGACAAATTTTTTCAGAGATTTTTTTCTACTTTCTACTAGGTCACTGGGTGGTCACTTCAACGTGTCAACTTTCTGGAACTGTGATTTGCACATTGGTTGAAAAGATGACAGCCAAGAAAATACATCAGCCCTTCACTTCTCAGTAAGAGGAATGCTTATAGCAACACTTTCTATCACAATATGGGTATTAATGTTGAAATGAAGCACATTTTCCTGTGATTTCATGGTTGCATGGAAATTTTCATGTTTGAATTCTGTAAAATCTTCTGTGAAAATTAAATCTATATGGCCCTACCTTATACACACATACTGACCTCTGTTCAGTCAGTTTTTAAAATTATTATTCAAATTGGCTGAGCAAGCATGAGTTGTGGTTAGAGATGTGCATATTGAATCATTTTGACATTCAAGTTATCGTAGAGCTGGAGGTGTAGCTTATTTTGAAATCGTGTTATGCTGTTAAAAATAGTCTGGCGTTTCCATGTTGGAAGAGTAATGGAGGTTGCTTTATCAAGTCTGAGCAAAACCACTTAACTGATACAAAACTTGATGCTGATAAGGACACTCTAGATGGAGTATTTTCTCCTTAGTAGATGATATACCAACATGTTAGTTTACCAGAGATATATATTTTCACAATTTCTGGACAAAGTCTACATTAACTTTTGTGTGGTTAGCAGTATCAGAGCTGGCCTCATTATCTTTACATTCTTAGTCACATTATTGGCAGGGCTGTGCACTGGCAACAACCTGGTGATATGATACAAATTGTGATACAGGGGTTACAATATAATATATTATTAGTGTTATATTGTGATAATGTAAGCAAGGTGATATACTGCATTTTTAAATCTAATTTTAGGAAAACAGTAAGCGATGCTGGTTATGTACGAGTAGAAGAGTCTAAGTGCTGAAAATGTACAATACTGCCATCTAGGAGGTGGAGGTTAAATTTACTGTGTGCTACAAATATTTTCATTGTCACTGCTCAGTGTCATGACAAATAAAAGGGAAGCACAAAGTGAACGGTAGATTTCAAGTTAATTTAATAAAGAAAAGAATAAACAGGTATGTACAGACCCATTCCAAAAAATTAGAATATCATGGAAAAGTTGATTAATTTTTATAATTCCATTAAAAAAAATGTAATCCTGTTTTTGTGGGTTTTATGAGCTGGAAGCCCAAACAAATAAACAAATAAATACTTGGAATTGGTTAAATTGCGGGCCCTGAATCTATAATCTATGAAAGTTTAACTTTTTGAATGGAATTATGGAAATTAATCAACTTTTCCATGATATTCTAATTTTTTGGAATGTAGACTTTTAATTTAAAATCCATACCTTTTTGGAGAAATGATAGAGTATCATATAACATAATAATATAATACTCAACTTTTGATATTTTCCTACATCCCTAGTGGTTGGCAATATCTTTGTCATCTCATGAAATGTAATGAGCTCTTGTACAGAGATATCACAATTTAAATGCTCTCACCTCAAAGGTTTAATAGAGTAATAGAGTACACTTGATTTGTATAAAAGGTTTAATGTATGCTACGCTAATATGCTTTGCTGAATGATGCAGCGTATTTCTCCTTTACAATATCCAGAGAAACCTTTTCTCTCTAGAGTGGCCATTCAGATGCTTGTCATCAAGACTTGACTACTTCAATTCCTTTCTGGCTGGTTATCCAGAGCATGTACTGTATGAGGCCAATCCAGCTGATCCAGGTGGTGGCATTACTTATCATCAATTTTCCTAAGTTCAGCCATGCAACTCTTCTCTTTACTTGCTTCAAAACCATGACTCTGGCC
>BRDA01001367.1:13902-73994 GCA_036984385.1 Crenuchus spilurus | reverse complement strand
AATATTGACATTTGCCATCTCCACATCATTGCATTCAGTTTTTATTCACAATTTGTTTAGTGTCCCAACTTTTTTGGAATCCGGTTTGTAGTATCCCTTAAGCGCAGTGTCTCTGCACTTTTTCTATCTGCTTATATTTTTTGACATGTGTCATGCATTCATGATGCTGGCTGCTTTTATTTGCTGCAATTTGCTGAATTATGAAGGAATATGTTTGAAATAATATCTACATCCATTTAAAATAACATTTGAAAATATTCTAGTTGCTTTAATCGCTTTGAGAGTCACTGTTTGTACAGACATAACCACAATGTAACTGTTAGTTTGTGTTTTTTGTTGACAGATGTGAAGCAGGCAGTGGAGCAGGATGAATCACCCCCTCGTACTCCTACAGGAAATGCCCACTCCTCTGAATCCGATATTGACATGTCCAGCCCCAATGTGTCTCACGATGAGAGCCTGGCAAAGGAGCTCTCTCTCAGAGAGTCCAGCCTGGCCCACCGGCCCAAACGGCGCCGCTTTCATGAGAGTTACAACTTCAACATGAAATGTCCGACCCCTGGCTGTAACTCACTGGGTAAACCAGTGTTCTCCACAATATTGCATAGTTCAGCTTTTAAAGGGAAAGTTCCCATTTTCTCACATTTGAGATTTTCAAAATATTTATTTACCATTTGCTAGTCACCTGAGATCAATTCAATTCAGTTATATCAATTCACTTTTTTAATAAATTTTTGTCCAAAGAAATTATATTCAGAAGGATGTATGACTCTAAATACACTATATTAGGCATCAACAATTCCCTGAAACATCATTTCTAAAGTCATAAAACAAAAATCATTAGAAAAATAATAAAATCACTACTTTTTTGTGATGGTCAATATATTCCCTCCTTGTCCCAGTTCATGATCTTCTCTATGGTTATAGTTTTGGAGTGCTGGAGGCAGGACAAGCTGTTCCAGTTTTTGGTGTGTGACTGTACAATGTGTAATATGGATGTTGCAACTAAACGGATTCCTCTGTGTGTAAGGGGCAACTTTATTTTGATTAGCTTTGACAAATTATTCAAGCAGTTGATATAAAAACTAACTGAGGTGCCTAGAAATCACCCCATAAGTCTTTAAAAAGTCCCAAATGTGAAAAATTTGACATTTTCCTTTAACCATTCAAAGGTCTTTTTATAGTTTTAGTTGCTTCTTTACTTTAGAAAATGAGCTGTTAAGCTCAACAGTCACCTAAATAACCCAATCATTTCTGGAAAAAACATTACCAAAATCTCTCTCAACCTACTCAAACCACATCCAGATCTTAACGAAAGCCTCAGATGTGTTTCATAGAGTAGGCTATATGTGAGTTTAGACACAGTATGAGTTACTCTGAACTATAAAAGTGAATAAAACCTCACTACTTCAGACAGCAGGAGGATTTATAGAAGACTGCATCAGATTACTGTGTATTCATGACTATCGACTCATCACTAATACTGATTAAAGATCAGCACTTCCTCAGTCAGTTGTCCAAGATGGTGGATGCAGCGTTCAGCTGCACAAGTTTTTGATAAGCCATACTGTGTGTCCTAAACCACACTGACTAGTCTATGAGACCTGATTGAGATCTGGGTGTAGTTTGAGTGGGCTGAGAGAAGTTTTGGTGATGTACTTTTTACAGAAACAAATGGTCTATTTTAGTGTTTGTTAGAAAGTTTAGCTTTTATTGGAGGAGAACTTGGGGAAGAACCAGGACACGTTGGAGAGATTATATCTCTCAGCTGGCCTGAGAATGCTCTTGGAATCTACTTTATGAGCTAGAAGAGAATGCTGGGGAGAAAGACATCTGGTGTACTTTGCTTGGGTTGCCCCTGCGACCAGAATACTGATGGATGGATGATGGATGGAGGATGGAAAGTTTAGCCTCACAGCTCCAGTTTCAAACTAAAAAATCAAAAAACAAATCTAAAAGTGGAAAAATATGTAAATGTGATTTTGAGTGGAACATTCCTTTACGTCAACTTGAAATCAAAAATCTTTACCTTGTAAATTCATGTCTCTGGTCATATTAATTTTCCTTCAAAGTCTAATGACATTTTATTTCCTTATTTTGATCTTCTCTTCTTTATTTATCTCAGGACATTTGACAGGGAAGCACGAGAGGCACTTCTCCATTTCTGGCTGTCCACTGTACCATAATCTATCAGCGGACGAGTGTAAGGTACTGACCACCATTCTGATCTTTTCATAACTGAAGCTTTATTTAGCTTGCTGATCTGATCCAGGCTTGTCTGCTGCTGCAGGTGAAGGCCAGTTCTCGAGACAAACATGTAGAGGAGAGGACACTGACTCACAGCCAGGATGAGAACCGACATTCCACCCGTCATCAGGTAGACTTTAGAAATGAAACAACCCTTCTGCTTCATGAATTCAGTCACTTTAAAGTCACCCGTTCCTGACACATGCGTTGTATCAGCTTGGATAATCTGTATAGAAAAGCACTGATCAATATATTGGGGCACTTTGA
The DNA here is from genome assembly GCA_036984385.1 of Crenuchus spilurus. Classification (NCBI taxonomy): domain Eukaryota; kingdom Metazoa; phylum Chordata; class Actinopteri; order Characiformes; family Crenuchidae; genus Crenuchus; species Crenuchus spilurus. The sequence continues at coordinate 71,480 of BRDA01001367.1, read as the reverse complement.
AGCAGCTACAAATGAGCCTAAGGTTACCATTATCCAATGCTAAGACTTAGCTAGTGGGGTATAAATCCCCTCGTGTGAGGAGCAGTGGGACCAATACCTGAGATGAGTTGTGGTGGTGTTTGGAATTCCCAAAAATCATCAAACATCAACATCTGACCGCACTAATACTCTTGTTGCTGAATACAAACAAATCCTCACAACAGTGTTCCAACATCTAGCCTTCTCAGAGATCAGAGGCTGTTACAACAGCAGAGGGAGACAAAGACTATTAATTCCCCTTAAGAAGGGAACTGGATCAGAGTAATAAGTATTTTTTGGATTAAGAAAATACCACATTATTAACCCTTTCATACATGAATGATGAAAGAAATCTATCATGATTTCCCTACAAAATGATTTATCCGCCTTTCAATATAATAAACATATGTCAGTCATTTTTGTTTACCATGTGTTTTGTTGCACTTGCAGTTGGGCATGACAAGAGAAAGAAGCTGTCATGCAATTCTAACATTAAAACCAATATATATAGAAGATAATGACATTAACTGTCCATCATGCATGAAAGGGTTAAGTTTCTTCTAACATTCTTTTATGGTTTTATTTCTGTCCATGTAAAGAACCTTACATGCACTACTGTGCAAATGTTTTAGTTTTCTGAGAAAATGAGATATTAGAAAAAGCATTAATAACATTACTACAACATGTAGCGATATTCTGTAAGTCGATATGTTGTTTTAATCCTGTTTAAACCTCTCCTCATGATAGTTCAGTATTATTTGTAGTTCTCATCCAATACCTGGTTTGGTTATTCAGTAATTTATTAGGTTTAATTAGGTGTCCTGCTGATGGAATTGCACAAATGTTGAGTCAAACTTTGTTCGTCAAACTCACTTTTTTTTCATTCAAATATGTTGAACAAGCTCTAAATTGGAGCCATCATCTTTGTTCTTTGCTCTTTTCAGGCCTCTTCAGAGCGTCAGCTGCGGTATAAGGAGAAGGTGACAGAAATGAGGAGGAAGAGAAATTCTACTCCTTTGAAAGATCACAAAGATAAATATGTGGTGAGCTCCTCTGTGTCAGTGTGGGACAGAGTGAATGAAAGTGATTTAGTTAGGATTACCACTAGTAAACCTCTATAATGGTTACTGTTTAATTATTGGTCTTAAGACTTATCATTTAGCAATTACTAACAGCTAGGTCTGCCTGATATTGGTGAAAAAGCACAAAATATTGCCATTATAGTTTGTAGGGATGCAAAATCAGTTCAGATTTGTTGCCTAAAATGAGATTGAGCAATTTTTGAACAAATTGTTGACATTTTTGACATCATTCTTGTTGCAAATTTATGAAACAAATAACATAAAAAGGTAAACACACACACACTATATTGTGATTGTTTGATTCATTATCCAGTTGCTTCTTACTTTTGCACTTAATGTTATTTAATAGGCAGCTGATTTTTAAATTAGTTCCTCTCATTAAAGAGCAAATACTATTTATAGAAAGTGTTTGTAAGAATAATAAAATTGAAAAAGATTCATAGAAATTGCAAAAAAATCTGCCAGTGTGGCCATAAAGTAATTGGAACTGGCCATAAAAGTGAATGGAGTTGCATTCCGAGTGGCATGGAAGTTTGGTGGTTTTTGCACTGACCTCTCAGTGCTGGGGTCTTGGGTTTGAGTCCGCATCTGGGTGGAGTTTCCATGTTCTTCCTCTATCTGTGTGGGTTTCCTCCATGACCTCTGGTTTCCTCCCACAGTCCAAAAACATGAACGGTGAATTGGTTGTCCTGGTATGTATGCTCAGTGATGGATTGGCACCCTGTCCTTGGTATAGTTGAATTACTGCAATGCCCCCGCTCTGGATTTTCCATGCCTGATATTGCTACGTACTGTTTGTGACCATTCATGGCAAAATATTAAAGCATTCTATTAAAAATATGCTTCTACCCTCTCCTTCCCTCTATCTCTTTGTCATATAGGAGCACAGACAGACTCATGGCGCAAGTCGTGAGCCCCTATTGGAGAATATCACCAGTGATTATGATCTGGAGCTATTTCGGAAAGCGCAGGCACGTGCCTCGGACGATCTTGTAAGAGAGAAAACTCATCACCTGTTCTCCCTCTTTTTTTGTTCCCTCCCTTCCCTCGTTCTCTTTCCCATGAGGCCAGCTGGCTCCCTCACTCCAGAGCAGAGAACTGACGTTTTATCTGCTGATGCTGAAGTCTGGAGTACTACACTAAAGACTACTGGATTCCCTCCCTTTCTCTTTGTCTCTGTCTTTCACTTCCTCTTTCACTAGCTTTCTCTTTCTGTTTTTTTTCCTGTCTTTCTTTCACCTTCTCTCTCTCTCTCACTCCCTCTTTAACTTGTTTTCTCTTTTTCTTTTCTCTATTTTCTTTCTTTCTCTGTTCCTTACCTCAAATTCTATTTTTCTTCTCTTTATATACGTCTTTTATTTTACTTTTTCCTCTCTTTGATCTTTCTCTGTCTTTTTTCTCTTCTTTCTTGTTCTGTCTCACTCATTACATTTCTGAAAGAGCACCACAGTAGATATCTCTGTTTTTTGTCACTTTCCTGTTTTATTACAGGACATTAAAAGGGCCCATATCATAGAAAACCAAATTTAGCTCAGTTCATACCATCCACATATGGAAAGTAAAGTAGCAGAATTGCCTGTTTTCATGTCACTTAAACCAGTGCATTTATATATACCTGCCTATGTAACCTATTAGTGTTCATCCTCATACTTTTCACACTCAGCCTAGACTACTTTTTAATGAAGCACAATACAGAACAGCCAATTAAAATAGAGGTTATTTACATAAATACACTACTCACAAAAGTTTGGGATATTTGGCTTTCATGTGAAATTTATGGAAAACATATAAAGTTCACATTACAGTGATATTATATCATGAAAGTAGGACATTTAAGTAGAAGCATGTAATGGTGATTCCCTAATCTCAAACAAGTTACTGAAACAAAAGCCAACAACAGTGGTGAATATACCCCAACAAAAATTGTCAGTGTCTCAATAATGTGTCTTGTGCCATTGAGCATCAATTACAGCTTGACAACAACATCTCATACTGTTCACTGTCTGCTGAGGCATCCCACTCTGCTTAAAGGATGACCTTCAGGTCAATGAGTTCTGGGGCACAGATGAGCCTCTACAAGGCAACTCAGCTGATCCCATAGGTTTTCTATGAGATTCAGGTCTGGAGAAAGTGCAAACCACTCCATTTGAGGTACCCCAGTGTCCAGCAGCCATTCCCAAATGATGGAATTTCAATGAGCTGCAGCATTGTCATCCATGAAAATGAAATTAGGCCTGTGTTTTTCATGCAGAGGCACAATGACTGGATTAATGATGTTATTCAAGTAGTATGGGCTTGTCACTGTACCATTCACAAAGCATGGGGCAGTGCTGTATTGACTAGACACACTGACATCACGACTACCACCAAATGCCCATGTGGTGACAATAGCGGGTGATGCACAGAGCTCTCCTTCACGTCTTCAACATCATTGATAGCTATCATTTCTGCTCAGCCTGTGAACAGTGAACAGCACTGAGGCCTACTGGTCCCTCGTCCAACATAAATGCTCCCTGGCCCATGCAAGACGATGGTGCCTGTGCCTGGTGGTGTGGTCAAGTACCCTTGCAGGTCATCTAGCACACAGACCACGCTGATGTAAACGGTTTGGAGTGGTCTGACATGACATTTGGGTGCCTCTCATCTCCCTTATATGTGCCAGGAGTTGTGTGGCATTCATCAGGCGGTTCTGCAGGGCACTGTTTTGGTCATCAGTGAGAGATGTGGCCAAAGGATGTCCACTTCTGTGCCTTTCTGTGACTCTTCCAGTCTCTCTATCTCTGTTACAACCTGGTGATGACACTCTGTGACACTCTAAGCTCAGTGGCCACTTCTGTCTGAGAACATCCTGTTTGAAGCTTCGCAATGGCAAGGTGTTGTTGATCAGTTGTTAGGTGTCATCTTGGTGTCATGATGTGAACAGCATGATGAGGAGGAATGTTTAAATACCAGAACCAGGAAATGTATTGGTTGATTAATGGGTCAAACACCTGTTTTGAATTTTGTTGTTAAGCTCCTTGTTAGAGAACAACAAGTTGTGCAAAAAGTACTGAAACACTGAACAGTTGGACATGTGCATTCAAAAGTTTAGAGAAGGTCACATTAAGTTCACCTGCAAAGGTTAGTGCATTTTAGGTTCTTCCTGAAATGTCATTAAATAAGATTAAGATTAAATATAGGAACATTCAGTTAAAAATACCTCAGTCTGTGTGAAAAAGACACATACACAAGTACAATGAGGGTAGACGGGTGATAATTTTTGACAAATAATATTTGTGCCTGTTGGAGTAGAAGCCACCAACTTTCCAGCAAAGTAAAGCACTCAGTCGTTGTGGACACAGCATATGATGTTGATTATTTCACCTTGCAAATTGTGAAACTATCCATGCATACTGTTTTAGTACACTGTACTGGAGGAGTGTTCATGGTGTAAATGTACTGGAAAATAAAATCGATTCAGAAGACAACCTGAAGAGAAGAAACGTATAGCATGCTGGACATTTTGTATCATCAATATTTTTTCATCATCAATCACACAGACTGAGGTCTATTTAATCCAAATTTTATCACCATATCTTCATTAGTATTAAAGTTTTTCATCATTGTTTGGATACTAAATAGTCTGTTGCAGGCAGTTTTCACTAGAGGGAAATGTTGCAAGATCTTCAGGCAAGATGTGGTGCCTATGTAGTACTTGTAGGAGGCACCACAGGACATGAGCTGCGAAAATTGTTGTGTTTTGTTTACAGCACATTGATGGCAGAAAGGAAAGGGATATGAACATGTCACCAACATAACCTCTATGAATTCTCTGGGATATTACCTGCAGTATTTACACACTTCGTATGAGGGGACTGGCTGTATCAAGTCTGAGTAATGTCCAAATTGTTTGTATCAGACATTTACGTTCACACATACAGTTTCGTCGGGTAAATTCTGAAGAAGTTCAGGGTTACTGTCAATCCGTGAAAAGAGCTTCAGATTGAGATCACACAAACATCAAATGTGGACCTTGTGGAAAAATAAAAATTGTTGCATATGGGCCCTTTAAATGACAGAACATGACATTGAGTATAATTTCCTTTTATTTTTCAACATTTTTTTTGTTTTTCATTTTCAACACCTTTTAGCACTTAGAGATAGAGGCATAGTTTTTTGGGGGGTTCATTACCTCAAATCCTGAAAAATCTTCCCATAGCTTCCTCTGCAGTTTGCTAATTCAGCCTAACCGTCAATAACGGCTCTCTCTTTCATTCTCCACTGTCCAGGAGAAGCTGCGGCTGCAGGGTCAGGTGACAGAGGGCAGCAACATGATTAAAACCATCGTGTTTGGTCGTTATGAGCTGGACACTTGGTACCACTCACCCTATCCTGAGGAATATGCCCGGCTGGGAAGGCTCTACATGTGTGAATTCTGCCTCAAATACATGAAGAGTCAAACCATCCTCAGACGACACATGGTAAAGTATTGTGCCATGTTATTACACTGATGTTTTTTACATTATTTTATGTGATAGTAGTGTTTGTAGGGCTGCAGAGATTACCTGTGTACAGAATTGATTATATAAAAAGTTTAAAAGTCCTCTGAAATGCTCTTTAATGTTCAAATGATCTACGCAGTCGTTCTGGCAAACGATAATATTTTACTTGTGCATCTCCAAAAATTAGTCATTAAAAATTAATCATTAAAAAGTTCATTAGTGTTCATAAAAGGTAAAAACTTTATGTTTAAAGAATATGAAATATATCCTGAAGTTTTTCATGATATTCTTTTTTAGTTGTAGTTTCAAAACTGCTCAGTAATGTTTGTCATCCATGCAGTTGTTCTGACAGATTGTTGTACACTACAGGAAATCACAGTTTTTATCTAACGTGGCACCAGAATGAAAGTGTGCTATTTCAGTGGTAGTTATTTTTTATAACATATTTTGTCAGTAGCATTTAGTGTTTATTTTAAAGTGCAAGATTTGTATGCACCCCCAAACTGATGTTCACTGACAGTAGATCCCCCAACCTAACCCTTATGTTTGCTACAGAGTTGCAGTTTTTCATATGCCCTGTTTAAGGGCAAAATTCTGTAAGATGTTCTTTACGTGGACGTCAGTGATTCCAAACTGTCTGATTACATAAAACGTAACATAAAATGTCATCTATAAAAGCCTTCAGCAAGTACTGAAATAGGAAAGCGGGATGTGCTGTCGAGTTGGCTGACACATTCCTCTGTTTTGTGCAGGCCAAATGTGTGTGGAAGCATCCGCCTGGAGATGAGATTTACAGGAAGAGCGCCATCTCTGTTTTTGAAGTGGATGGCAAGAAAAACAAGGTAGAACACTCTCACATATTGATAATTACACTTCTTGGCTGTTAAAAATTGCAGAGAAAGACATAAAGCAATATTTATTTGCCAGATATACTGCCAAAACCTGTGCCTGCTAGCTAAGCTGTTCTTAGACCACAAAACTCTGTACTATGATGTGGAGCCGTTTCTCTTCTATGTGATGACTGAAGCAGACAACACGGGTTGTCACCTCGTGGGATATTTCTCAAAGGTAAACCCGACATGGAGATTAATTAGATCATCCATCAGAATGACATTGTTTGTTTTTGAGATGATCATGAAGCTTTTCTTCATGTAGGAAAAGAACTCCTTCTTGAACTACAACGTGTCCTGCATTCTGACCATGCCACAGTACATGCGACAGGGTTACGGCAAAATGCTGATTGACTTCAGTGAGTATCGAATGTCCTCTGATGTTTTTGTCATTTATTTTAAAGTAAAAAAACAGATCCTGAATGTAACAGAGCTGCAAAGCACTCCACAATAACTTTTCATCAAATTCAGATCAGAATGGAACAGATGCTCTTCTCCTTACAGACATTAATGTGGAATGGATTTAAAGTTTACAGGCTGTGCTTTCAGCACAATTTCTCTGTTACTTCAAAAGTTTCATACAATCTTTGTAAAATGACAGAATTTTACGATAATTTCAATAGTATAATACAGTGCAATATAGAAAATACAGAATAATGCCAAATCATTGTTGTGAAATTTCAACTTTCTTAATAAAAACCAACATGGTTTCAATTTTACATGAGTTAAAATACCATATATTTTGATGTATTGATAGTGTGAATTACATCACAATTTCACTGAACATTGTACTTAAAGGCAATGCTTATCTTATTTGTAGGATTTTTACATTTGAAAGTTTTATTTTGGCCCAAAAAGTGAACACATCCTGGTTATAGCTCATTCTAGCAATCTAGAATCCATGCAGTTAAATACAGTCAGACGAATGCACGACTCTGCATTTTCCCTCTGTTACAAAGAAATTGGGTTGAGTATCTGGCTAATATGTCTTATTATGCATGTATTTGCAGGTTATCTGCTGTCTAAAGTGGAGGAAAAGGTTGGATCACCTGAGCGGCCTCTGTCTGATCTCGGCCTCATTAGCTACAGGAGCTACTGGAAGGAGGTGCTGCTGCGTTACCTGCACAACTTCCAGGGCAAAGAGATCTCAATTAAAGGTAATAGCAAAGGATACTGGGAGAATTACTGGGAGAAATATGATTTTCAGTTAGTCCACTTTATTCCTACTTATTGTTATCTGAAGTACTTTGAATGCTTCACCATCAGAAATCAGCCAGGAAACAGCAGTGAACCCAGTTGACATCGTCAGCACCCTACAGTCGCTCCAGATGCTCAAATATTGGAAAGGCAAGCACTTGGTCTTAAAAAGACAGGTAACTGCAGTTTTTCAGCCTATCATTGTTTCATTCATTAGCAGTTAAGTCGGAGGTAACTTAGCAAAAACATACCATTATATTTTCACAATATGCTTTACGAAAAACAAGAATAAATTAAGAAATGAATTATTTAAGAAGAAATAGTAGGGATATCAAAGAACTGGTCAAAGTAAATGGCATATACAGTGTTATTTCAGAAATTTGGATACCCCTGATCAAATTACATTTTTTGTTGACATTCTAAGTGAAAGTATGTTCACCTCTATAAGGAACAAATAAAATATTTTTAAATTTGCAAATTTTAGTGCAGAGTTTCTACTTTCTGAATTAAACATGTTGAAAAAAGTAAAGCATACAGAATTTAGACTTTTGCACAGGCCACATTTAACCTTTTTTCCAAAATGTTAAATTCAGTAAATAAAGAGTAAGTGTGCATTACAATATACAAAGCTATGTTGTATGTAGATGATGGGTTAATATATTTTCACTTAAAACTTTAATAATTTTAAATAATTATTGCACACTTTCTATAAATCCTAGGAACTTCATTTCACGTCTCAAATATCACTGTGTTTGTCTGCTATATGATATATTTAGCTAAAAATGCTGATCTGAACAACCAATGATTTATAAAGGAAAATCACGAAAATTATCAAGGGTGCCTAAACTTTTTCATCCCACTGTATGTTCCATGCATGTCCAGTGGTCTAGATGTTTTGACCATACCCATCATATACACAGAAAAGCATAATATGATGTAACAATAGCAATAAAATATAATTATACTGGCCACATCTAGTTGCATACATGACACTGACATGCTGACTCTTTCTCTAGGACCTAATTGATGATTGGAGATCCAAGGAGATGAAGCGGGGAAGTAGCAAGACCATTGACCCTACAGCTTTGAAATGGAGTCCACCTAAAGGAACATAAAAGACCCTCAGCTTTTCTCTCACTCTTCCACTGCTGCTCTTTGGTCACTATTAGAATAGTTCTCAACATTAGAAACTGTAGTTACTGACTCCGCTACACTCAGCATGTTCTTAACGCTAACCATGTTATGTAAAATGCCAGTTTGGTGTTTTCCAGTCCTGTTCCTACAGTCCAAACACGGCACAGAACATAGTGCTTCTCAGACTGAGGAGATTACAGAAATTATTGGAATAAAGTCCTGCATATTTTAGTCCAGAAAGGTCTGAAAAATGTAAATATACAGTTGAAGGTCCAGCATGGTCACTGAGGTGTAATTGTGTAGGTTCAGTACATTCACAGATTAGTATCCTTTGATAATTGAACTTTTTTAAACAATAAAGAGTAAAAGTAAAAAAAAACTTCAAATACATTCATTACAACACAATCTGATACAGTTATATTCTCTAACTAAAGGTACTGAAGAAAGACCCATATGCTTTACACCCCAGTGACAGGAAATATATTGACCCAGTTACCTTTTTTACTGAGAGTGTAAATAATAATATCTACTACCTACGTGAAAAATAAGGTTACAGCAACATCTCCTTAGAATCTCTGTGCACATCCCTGCTATAGGCTACTGCTGCCAATGTAACCAGTACATCTGGCTGGTTTGCTGATTTGTGTGTGTATTTTGTTTAGGCTGGCAGTGTGGTGATGATGTACTGAAGTGTTAGCTTGCATGTAATAATATTTGTACTTCAACTGTTTAAAAATCTCAAAATTCAGAGGATCCAGTGAAATTCTGAGGATAAATATAAACCATAAAGTAACCTGTTGGGTTTGGAAGATTTCTGTCCACAACAGGATGTGAGAGAGGTGATTTAATAAAATTTCATTTAGAAGATCATCTTAGTAAAGTAGACACTTTAGCCACCTATGAAGACTCATCTCATTGGTTCATTACCAAACAATTAATGAGGTGAAAATGAGGGCAGGGAAATGCTAAAACAGGAACAGGACTGTGAAATGCTCAACTAGCCATATAAGCATAGTTAACGCTTCAAAAGTAGCAATATTCTTAACTTTTTTGTGTGTCACTGAAACAGCAAGTAAACTACTATCAGCGTGAAACATGGAACTACAGCTGCCACTGAATATTCAAACCTGTTACTTAATCCACCATTTCAACACATTCAGTATTTACTGTTTGTTTAATCTGTGTGTTCTCCCACACTGATTCTTACCTTTTACCTACCTCTTGTTTTTACTGTGAGTTTTAAAATATTACATACATTACAGAAGCGTACTGACGCTTTAATTAATAAAGCTTAGATGAGCTAAGCAATGCTTTTAAAGACGTATATACATCTTCTCTAACATTGCCTTTACTGTATTTATTTTACAGTATAAATAGAGTTGATGCCATCATTAAGGGCCTATAAGTAAGTATGGCAAACTCGTTTGATTGATGATTGAATATAATTAAGAATATCTCATATATCTTCTAATAATTATTATTTGATTTTATGTTGGATGGACAATCTTTGAATGCTATATTTTACATAAGATGAGAATGGTATTTTAGGCCTGGTTATTATTTGTACATATTATTATTATTATTATTATTATTATTATTACTATTATTATTATTATTATTATTAAGTAATCCATATTTATTATTAATCTATTTGAATTGTACCTTCATGGACCCAAATATTCTGTCTCTTAGTGACAGAATGTGAGCTAATTTAAGTGGCAGTTATGGTCACTGTATGCCTTGGCTACTAAAATGCTTGTTTGTGAATGTAGAGTAGAATCCTTCCCTTTCTCTGAACTCTTGTACTGCGCTATAGTAGGCACTGTCTGCACAAACACCTGTCTGATGTTTTTGTGCAGCATTTTGTTCTCCATTCTTCTCAAATAAACTCTAAATAAATCTGAACCTATTGTTTATGGTCAGTTGGTGTGTGACATACGTGTCTTTATATTTAACCATCCATTTGACTTTCTTTGTCGTCAACTCACTGAGATCTTTACCAGTAGAAGAGCAGTGTGTTGTCTTTTGAGTGCTGATAATTTTGTTTACCAGCTTCCGAGATCATGTTGAGTGAACAAAAAACAATACCAGCTTAGACTAGTAAGACATCATAGACTGTATATAAGTTTTTATATACAGTCTATGTATTTATGAAATTCATACCGGTTGTAGCAGAGCTATTTGGCAGTTTGTTTTTTTGCACAGAGCCATCCCAGTTAACAGAGAACGCTATAAGAACGTTCGGCAACATTTTTAAAGGGTTCTAGGAAAGTTTATAATGTTCCAGAAATAACATTCTTAAAACGTGAGGTAATAATAGTTTGCAGTATGTTTTTGGAACGTTTCTCACAGAATGTTTAAAGTAACATCAGGGAGTCATTTTTATTGGTTCTGAATATCATAACGTCAGCCAATTTGCGCTGGCAAGATGGTGGAGTCAGCCGTTAAGCTTTTTTTTTTTCTTTTTTTTTTTCTTTACACAACATATATCACAAAACTCTCGCTGTGAGACAACTGTGCAATAACAAAATACAGAAAAAATATAAAAAATTATAAAAATAAAAAATAAATTAACTTACAAGGCCATTTACATTTCAAGGCTTATTTCTAAAATGACAGATATGTGTCCATATCATCACATAACATATCAGCATCCTTACATGAGTCCTTCAGAAGCTTTAAAGATGACAAAAATGACTGTAATTCAATCTTTAACACAACAAGGGAAGGGCTTTTGTTTTGCCATTTACATTTGTGAATATGGTATTTACCCATAAGTATTATAATATTACACAACATAAACATTTCTTTTGACAACCTGTTGTTACTGTAAAAAAATGTTCCTGTGTCATTGGTATAATTTCTTCTATTTTTTTTATCAGCCGTTAAGCTGGATGACGTTCAGCTCAGATAGTATGAAACTAAGTTAGGTCATGTTTATTCCATATAATTTATCTCTAATAAATAATCAGCTTATTATTCATTGTTTCTGTTTCAGAAGAGTTTATCTCTGAGTGTGGTCAGTATTTTAACTCATAAGTTTGCAATTATTGTGGCCACAAATTATATACTGTTGTCTGCGAACGTTAGTGCTGCCCTGGTTAACCTGCATACTTTATTGCCATATTCTAAGGAATATATATATACACATGCTCATAGTAGAAGGAAGGTCAAAAATTTGGAAGGAAAGTCTTCACCATGTTACACAACAGCGCCCACAGCTGGACAACGTTGTTGCTTATCAAGATAAAAACTTGTCATAAACGTTCACGTTTCACAATTAACATATGTAACTAATTTCAATTATTCTAAATGTGACATTGTAATGCTTTAATGACAAATTGTGGGTCTTATTCCTATTTTTAAGTAATTGGGAATTTGACGTGACTCAAACGATAAGCTGTCAAACCGGAGATCTGGCAACCTACGCAGAAGGAAGCACGTGATCACTGAACGGAAGAACAGAAATCAGCACCAAGCGAATGGAAAGGTAAGAAAATAAATAATAATAATAAAATAATGTAGAGCAATGAAGTCTGAAAATGACATTTTAGAAGCAGAATCGCGAAATGTTGAATACACTGTTGACATTGACAGTGACACAGTAGACTGAGGTTTGTGTGTTAAAACTGGGACTGTGTAAATTAACAGCTGAAGACCCTTAAACACATAAGACTAATACAGGCGAACATTATTATGCACGAATATGCTCTTTGACTGATAAATATTAATAGTTTTCGCAAAGACTGTGTGAAATTAGCTTTTCAGAGAGGCAGAGAATAATAACAGTGACTCCACTAATAGTAATTGTATTCAATATTTATATTGTTCTTATTTCTGCTTTTGTTGTTATATAGTTAACGTTACAACACTTAATATAACACTGTACAGATGACCGATTTCTCTGGTTTTACTGTTTATAGGTCTGAGTTTGAATAACATCAACATTGTTGTTTTATTCTATATTACACTGACAACATTACTCCCAAATTCTAAATAAAAACATTGTCATTTACAGCATTTATTTGCAAAAAATGAACAACTTGTCAAAATAACACCTCAGACAAAGAAATGACAACAACATTATATTCTTATAATGTTTAATCACCACAATAGTAATGACTTAGTTCAGAAATCAATATTTACTGGAATAAGCCTTTCATATTACTATTGGATGACTTTATATCACTCCTAGAACAAAAATTCAAGCGCATGGGTTTGTTTGATGTCTTATGTCTTGTATTATCTTGTACACATCTTTCTGTGTAAAGTAGTTTTGCAATAATTTTACACTATACAGTATATACAGTACCAGTCAAATGTTTGGACACACCTTCTCGTTCAGTGTTTTTTCCTTTTCTTTCCTACATTGTAAATTAATACTGAAGTCATCCAGACTATGAAAGAACACAAAAGGAATCATGTAGTAAACTTAAAAGTTTTAAACAAACCAAAGTATGTTTTATATGTTAGATTTTTCAAAGTAGGCACACAACTGATGGTCTCATAAAGAGGGCAAGAAATGCAAATAATTAACTCTTGACAAGGCTTAGCTGTTAACTGAAAGCCATTCCAGGTGACTACCTCATAAAGCTGACTTTGAGAATTTGGCATTTGGCCATCGAGCATTTATCAGTATAGGAAGTGATTTTTGTCAGTGTTGTTTTTGGGTAATTTTATGTTGAATGTTAGGGCTCCAAAGTGAAAGGAGTCATAAACAGAAAAGCAGTCCAGGAGTAACTAACACATCACAAAAATCAAATCCAAAAAAGAGAATTAGAGACTAAATGTTAATGACTAAATTGTAACAAGAGGAAAACACAGGTACTCACTAATATAGCAGTGTAAACGTAAAAATATCAGTGGAAGAGTCCAAGGAATGTACTACATTTCACCTGGGAAAATATGACAAAACAAGTAAGGAACTTTATAGCAATACAAAAATAATTGTTACAAAATAAAATAATTACATATTGAATAAGTAATAAAGCAATTACAAATGAAAATGCTGGTAGGATATTAGAGGGAGGCTCATGCAGTTTTGAGTTCAGTTCAAACAACTAATACATTATATTGCCTAAATAATTCACCCTGTATTACAGCAGTGTTGTAGCAGACTTGCTAAGTTCTAGGATGATTGTTTTGACAAATGTGTTTTGAATAGTTATTTATTTTCATTAGATGAACAGTTCATTTGAAGCATTTGTTATTTTATAGTAACAAGTTACATTGACTGAGTTCCATGTACTCTGATCATTTCTTTATGTATTTATACTTTTGTGTTTACCTCTGATTAATTCCACCCATTTCAACAGATTCTGTGCCTGAGAAAACGCTAACCTGAAAATGACTCAGCTAGATCTGCTAGTCACAAACGTGGCTGAACTCTTGGCCACTGCTGTGCATGAAGTTTTGCGTCTGATGGGTCAAGCTGTGTCTGAGTATCAAGAAGAGTCAGCCAAAATGTGTCAGGAGAACCAGAAACTACAGCGTAAACTGGAAGAACTGCAAAAGAAGCTGGATATAGCAGGTATGAAGGCTCTTGGTTGTTGTTGATGTTTTGGTTTTGTTTTTTTTAAAGACTGCAAATACTTACTTATATTAACTGATATTATCTATAGACCACTTCTTGTAGTCTATCACAGTCTGTCATGTGGATTATAGGAACATTACAGAACATTTAAAATTAAATAAGTGAAGTAACATCACCCCTACACTTCCTGTACAATATGTCAGAATGACTGTGCTGATCATATGAACATTATTCAGCATGATAGAGCACTTTTAAATAAGTGATGCTTCAGTGTTTTGTCTAGTCTAGTGTTTTGTCTGCTATCAAAGTTATTTACTTGGACACAAAAAAACTACCTGTATCTCCTCAGATGCAGTGCAACAAGTCTCATCCTCTGCAGCTGCTGAAGAGTCTCCAGTTGAGATGCATCAAAGGCAGATTTTGGACTGTAGACTAGAACAGGTGCCACTGTTATCAGAAGAGGAGGAAGAGGGTACTGAACCCCAAAACCTGTCATGCAAAGAGGAAAAACCCAGCAAAATCCAGCTGGAATCAGAAGATCAGGAGGTAAACAATACATGGGATTCTAAACCCAAGTCTCCAACATCTAACTATTCCACAAAAAGCAGATGGAAATCCTCAAGATTGAGGAAAACCTCACCAAACATCAACACAACACCAGAAAACATTGACTTTGAAACAGCACAAAGTGTGATTTCAAATAACATTAAAATGGAATCAAATTCGGAGCCTCCAGAATGTGCCATAGCGGGACAGTCTGACAATATTTTTGTAAATAATGCAGTTTTTAACACACTGGACAATACAGCCCTAGAAGATGGACAAAACCACCAGCCCTGCAGTCCAGGCCTTTCTGAGCCTGCCTACATCTTACAAGATCAACACACTTCACTACATGCACATGTGCTTAGCTCTAGACTAGAGAACATCCTGGATATTCCCAATTCTTCCCATGTAAATATGAGGAGAGAGGGCACACATGCCTGCCACCTTTGCGGCAAAAGGTTTGCAACATCGTCTAGTCTGGGAGCGCACTTCGTTTGTCATTCTAATGAAAGACCATTTGCGTGCAAGTGCTGTAACTTCCGATTCAGCCGTTTAGCAGACCTAAAGAAGCACGAACGTATTCACACTGGAGAACGGCCATTTAACTGCAGTCTTTGTGGACGAAAGTTCAACCGCACTGAGAACCTTCGACGCCATCTAAGGAAAGTCCACCATGGAGCAATGCTTTAGAGATGCATGTACTTTGCCCACAAATACTTTCTTTAATTGCTGCTAGGTTGGACACACTTTACACGGCATTAGCAAATATCCCATTGACCCTAATCCCAAACTGTAGCACACAACTCAGCTTTTGTAACAAAATGTTAAATCTGACATATCAGTATTTATGATCATTATGTAATCAGTATGATCAGAAAATATTGGAGGGAACAGAATTAATGTGATCCAGTTCTGTGTTGAATACATCCTGACATAGCCACTCACACTGAGTGATGTGACATTTTTAGCTTGCCTTTTTTTAGATGATCATTTTAAGTGCTTTGGTTAAAAATAATATTCTTTAACAAAAATAATTAAAGTATTATTTTAACAAAGAATAACCTGGATGTTTGTGATCGCAATTTGCGCAGAAAATCAGCTGATTCTGATAGTGTTTACTTACATTTTAAAGCTAAAGTTTAAAATAAAACATCAGACCATTATCATCATGGACAAATTACTCAAGGTTTCAATATCAATATTGTAGAAGTGGTATCGTGAAATATGTACATATATGTTCTTGTTTTAAAATATTTTGTATGTGAAAGATCACACTTTTAGTACACATCTGGTTGCAGTTTAGTAATTAGTGATTCCCAGAAAATTATATAATGATAAAGTTTTTATTTTCATTACATATAAAGTGAGATATTTCAAGCCTTTTTGTTTTAATGTTGATACTTTTTGAATAGTAATTTACTCAAAATTAAATATAATTTTAGATTGTTGATTTCTGGAGCTATGTCATACTGATCAAGAGTAAAATAATAATTAAAGAGATTAAATGTCACTTTAAATGTAGTGAGTTTATCTTTTTGAATTAAATTATGAACAATGACCTTTTACACAGTATTGTATTTTTGGATGTGGCACTCTAATTGGTGTTTTAATCAATATAAAATTGATGGGCTAAGCAGCAAGTTCAACTGTAACCTGAAATACAAAACTTTCACACAAAATAACATGAAAAAAAAACATGTTTTAAATCCACATATTTGAACAAAACAGTTGTATTCTACAGTTTCCCATTAAGGGTTTTTCATATGGGAAACAACAAATCTGTGCACACAACAGCTGTGTCTGAGCTCCCTGTAAGAAAGGTCAGAACTTATTGCTCAGAACAGCTTAGCCACTGCTCATGTCTCTCACGTAGTAACCATGATGTCCTGGCATTACTTTTCTATCGGTTTTCTGTTTTTGTCCATGACATTTTTGTGGACAAAAGTGATAACAGAAAAGTAAATATTATGAAACACAACTGAAACTAAAATTGACAGAAATTTTATTGGCTGCATTCACACATCAGAGCAATCCTCAGCTTGTGACCACAATACAGTGCCAGAAATGTAAATATTGTGAAAGATTCATTTTAAGTCTTTTTTGGTTTGTTTTACTGTTGATCAGTATCACTTATAGCTCATAAAAATAAAAAATCCAGAATCTCAAATTAGTAGAATATTTCATTTTCAGTTTCAGTAAATTACTTTTTAAACAGTATCAACATACAAACAGGCTTGAAATATGTCACTTTATGTGTAATGAATATAAAATGTTCTACAGTTTACCTTTTTGAATTGAATCATGAACGCAAATAAACTTTTTTACAATATTCAAATTTTTGGAAATACAGTAAATGAATATTTTCAAAAACCTCAGAGATGGGCGTGTGCTCTTCACTAACTGCTTTGCCTGCATTCTGTAAAGCTTGTCCTGCCTAGCAACATGAGTTAGGAAAGAACACAATTGTGGGTGGAACTTGGATAATAAGACAGTAAGACCACAGTCATAATAAAAATGGCTTATAATAGTGTGTAATGACAGTGTAGCGAGAGCTGTTTTCATTTATGTTGGTATGAGTATGTACAGCCACATTTATTACATTTCTGATATTTAATAAAAATCCAAAATAAAAACAAATCAAAGAAAACACATTAACAGATAAAAAAAAAGTCTTTCTTCCACATTTATTTTTCTTCGCCTTTGACTTTCTTGTCTCTTAGCTGCTTTTCTTCTTCCATTCCACTCTCCATTCATTCCAGTCCAGCAAGGTTCGGTCTGTTTGCCACTTTGCATGTTTTAGACCTGAAAGAAAAAAAGGAAAAGAACACAAACATGGAACAACAACGCTGGCTTTTGGTATTGCATTATTGTTACTGACAGCTAAACTGTGGCCAGACTCCTGAAGGCTAAATGGGTGATAGGATGATAATCAAATATAAGTGGGGACTGAGAAGTAAGAATGTTTCAGAGCTTACGAGACCTTTTTATAGTGTATACAACACAGCTACATGATTTTGGAATGTCAAATGCAGTCTGACATTTCTCCAGCAAGAGATGGTATTAATGCACAAGTGCCTTTACTGTGTGAAGAAACAGGAGCTCACAGATGTCTGTAGTCACTTCATTCAAAGGAGAAAGGATTTGGCTAGAATAGAAAGAGTTGGTATCTATTTTATATGATTTACATTAGATAATTTAATGTAATCAGTACATGGTTTAAAAATGCTTGCAAGCTAAAGACATGTAAAAAGTATGCTGTGTTTCTATGGGTTTTGACATTTGAAAAATATTGCACTGATTTTTTTCATCCAGGCCTAATGGCCAGGTCTAAACTGCTATAGGCTGACATATGTAAATGCATTGGTTGTTATGATATCACATACCGTAATTAATTAATTGAAATTTTTTTGCAGCTTCGTTTCCTTAGTTACATATTACATTACACAATTGAAATGAAATTCAGTTTCCCGTGAAATTGTCCTTTTAATGCCAACATATATTATTTAATACTGTGATATATTTGGTTAAAGTTCAGTTTGATCAGTTCTGCCCAGCACTGGTACACAGCTGTGTACAAACATGCACAGTAAAGTTACAGTGGCTCATCTCTAAAGTCTGACACAGATTCATGAAAACTAGAACCGCAGCAGCTCTTATTGCTGCGAGTGTCCATATTTATATATAACATTTCTTTATGCAGGGGATATTTTCCTACCTGTAAGGAATGCTGGGAAGATTTTATCAATCAGTTTATGACTTTCTGATACCAATTCCCAGGAGTCTAGAAAAAAGCAAAAAAAAAAAATCAATTTGTTGCACTCAAATATATTTTTGGCTAAAACTAAAACCAAATTTTGCAACACTGTAAACCAAAACATGAAAGTGTATTTTTATGTACTTATTTTGCCTTATGTTTGGTATTTTTTAAATTAAGTTCGATTTGTTGTGTTATGCAGTTTGAGTGGGATGTCCTGATGGTGAATCTGTGAAAGTGTCAGATGTCCAGTGTGAACATGTATGGTAATACATGTGATGATATTCATTGTGTTTGTAATAATTACAACACATTCAGTGCACTGAAGTATGTGAAACACTGAATAAAATTATAATCATGTTTTTGATAGTATATTTTAATGTTGTTCTGTTGTTCCAAATATTGTGATGTTTATCAAATACTGTGAGAAGACATATTGCCAATATTGTACTTACCCCCAATTTTAGAGAGCTGTTTCAGTACTCCATGGTGATGTGATGTATGTAACACAGTGCTGATACACACAGCCTGACAGACTGCCTTGATCTCATCACCAACTGACACATCCACTCCCAGACTCACAACCACGCTTCCTACAGAGGGAATTAATTATTCATCTGAACAGACCTTCAGACTGACTCTTATCTTAGCTTCAGTACAGGCCAAACTTTGGAAGCACTTGCCTTTCTATATAGTCATAATTTTAATAGTAACTTTAGTTAAATGGTAATATTTTGTGAAATATTTTATTCCATCTTTCTTGAGTTTATAAAAAAAGATATCCAGCAAAGTGCATTTCACTTTAGCACAGTGTGTCCAACCTTTTAGCTGATACTGTACACTCAGATACAAACCATCTGTGTTTACCAATTTAACACCTGTTGGTGTCAGACCACAAAAATACAATATCTCTCTGGCATGGAGTAACAGATTTCATTACAAAATACGTCATAAACCATCTTCAGAAATGTTCAATTTTTACAGTTATGCACTAATGCTTAAAAGTTTGAGGTCACCCATTAAACGGATAACTTTCCATGAAAAAAATTCTAGCTGTTTACACTCTTGATGCATGAAAGAGGTGCTAAACTTTTGGTGGAGTGTAATCAGCCGTACTAAAGTATATCACTTCACTGTCAACAACTTGTTGGAAAACTAATAAAACTAAAACTAATAAGCAGTGACACTGTCCTACCTCACCCTTCTACCACAGAAGACTGAGTATCTGGAGGAGCAGAATTTGTAAATTTAATCAGTGTTCAAACAGCTAGAAAAAAGAACTCTGTTAGTATGTGATGTCATGGAAAATTCTAGGTGACCCCAAACTTTTAAGTGGTAGTATATGTTGCTGTGAGTGGACTTTACACATACAACAACTACCAATGCAATATTGTGATTAATTTCTTTGTTAGAGACTCTATGAATTTGAACAGTCTGTGTGGAAGATTTGTGTTCATACCGTTTTGTATTCCTATGAGGTAAGCTTTGGTGTTGTTCTTCAAAGCCAGCTGAAGTTCCTGAGGGCTACAAAACATGAAGAAGAGAGCAGTTAATGAGCTATAGGACATATTTACATCTCATTCAGGTTGAAATTCAAAGAAAGAGCTGGACTAATAGTAAACTTACTATTTAATAATGTCCCCCAGCCTTACTCCTAGTCTGATGGGCACTTTTCTCTTGAACTCTGAACAGAGGACATCGTTTGATTGAAAAGACAATCTCAAAATGTCAATACTGGCTACTGTATACACAGTGGAATCTGTAGTTACATGTTTACCCCTTTAATCTAAAAGTCTGTCAGTGCTTCACTCTCATATCTACAGAATCTATGTGCTGGTTTCAAAGTAGATACCAAATATTTGTAATTGATACAGCCCCCTCCACTCTTCATCACTGCTCACATGCTGACCTCTGGATCACTGTTTTCCAGATATTATTTGGGAGGTGGGCCATTCTAAGTACAGCAATGGCACTGACATGATAGTACCATGGTACAGACACAGCAGAGTTACTGGACCTTTTACACATGATGGTGTCACTGATGTACTGAAAGTAAAACCCAAAGATACCTAAACAAGAGCAGCTCTGTAGCTCTGAAACTGACCACTGATGAAGAGCAAGAAAATGGCAAACAAACTGCATATCAGCAGATGAACTACATTCTAGAAGGATTTCTGATAAAATGGCTAGTGGATGGAGACACATGAGAGGGGTTTCTGATAAAGTGGCCAGTGGGTGGAGCTACAGGAGATGGGTTTTGGATAGTGGCCAGTGGGTGGAGCTACAAGAGAGGGGGTTCTGATAATGTGGCCAGTGGGTGGAGCTACAAGACAGGGGTTTCTGATAAAGTGGCCAGCAGGTGGTGCTGCATGAGCAGGGTTTCTGTTTAAGTGGTCAGTGGGTGGAGCTGCATGAGAGGGGTTTATGATAAAGTGGCCAGTGGGTGGCGCTACAACAAAGGTGTTTCTGAAAAAATGGTTTGTGTATAGTATGAGCTTAGGATACCCAGAAACACAGGCTCTCTATGATTGGCTTCTGCAGGACTCAGAATCTGTCCATCAAGCAGATACTGATGAAGGATGATTGACAGGCGAGCTTCATTCAGTGTCTCCATGACAACAGATCGAACTGCTTTGTAGTTGGCAAACAGGTGGAGAAAGGTGAAGAGGAAAAACAGGATGAATGTCAGCCTACAGAAGAAGCATAAAGGAAGCATATCACAATACTACAGTTAATATAAAGCCTTAAATAACTGAGAAAATGCTACACAGTAAAACACAATGTTTTAATTTACTTCACTGAAATACATTACTTAGTAGCTTCATTTTGAGAATAACTGTGTAGATGGTGTACACATTTTAATCATATTATTCAGGGCATCGTTTGTAGCAATTGAAAAGGAAAATCACTTTAAATAGCTCACATGGCGTTATTAGTGACAAGTGGGATGAGCACCAGGCTGACCAGCAGTCCGGCCAGATTCACCAGAGTTTCCTAAACAAGATATGAAAAAAAAAATACTGGATCATCATCAGCATCATTACCTCTATTCAGTATATTTTGGTTTGTGAAACATTACACTGAGGAGAATTTGAGAGTCATTGTTAAATTATTTTGATAACTATAGAATACCCAGGGCCGGTGGTCTGCCCGTGCGTGGGGCCCCAAGTGCTCATGGGGGAACCAAAAAAGTCTCCTCCCACCTATCATAATAATATATGATTTAAATGACTATAAAACATATGAACAAATGTTTTTAAAAATGTGTGAATTAAGCCCTTTGTGAGACTTTAAAGACTGCTATCTAATATTGTTAGAACACTCTTAATAACATTTACAGAACCTTTCATTCAGTGTTACATTCAGCCAAAATTCTAGAAACATTCTCTTTTAACTGAGTTACTGGAATTGCACGCTGTGCTTGATCAAGCTTGGGATTTACTGCTGCTCTGTCAAATACCTTGCACAATTCTTCCCCGGAACAACCAAGCTGTAATTGCCAAGCAGTATAAAGACTACTGCACCACACTCTTAATACAAACAACAGTTAATGTGTGTTAATTTTATGCAAAATGTATGCACCCTTGGTTAAATGATTTTCTAAATACATTATGGAGGGCGTGTTAACTCAATAGAACATGGACTTTAACCTGGGATGCACTAACGTTTGCATAAAACTGTATTTTGAGTATTTTACAATACGTTCCAGCACTGTCTGTAGGACTAGAATGTAATCAGTTTTTAATGATGCATAAAGACCAACCTGACTCCCATCTTTAGCGGAAATGTCAGCCATATTGTTTCTGCGAGCTTGGTGGACAGTTAAAGCAGCCCTAGTGGCACCTCCAGCAACTCCTACAATAGACTTCAGAAGACATACAGCTTAAATAAGATACCTGCCCATGGATGCAGTGTTATTCCATTCACATTATTTTAGTTTAGGTGCATTATACCTTGAATATTCCAGCAATGCACACAATAAGAGTGAAAAAAGGAGGAAAATGTGGCGCTGCAATCTCCATAAACATCGCAATGTCATTCAGAATGTCAGCAAAAAGTCTGAAATACATTCAAAGGCATGATTTGAAAAGCTAAATATTTAAGACACAAAATCCTAAATCACGGACCCTGTTTACATGCACACAGTGGTTTGATTTTAATCTAAGCATGATCAATTAAACAGGTCAAAGTCAAGCTCAGTCTAAACTTAAGGCTACATTTTGCATGTATTTTCATTACAGCGACAAACAAGGCAATGAATTGGGCAATCCTCCGCCAAACAAGCCCAGTACCGATCCTGGGTATGGACTTATGAATTCAGGATAAGTGTGATATAGACTAAGAACTTAGCCAGCCTACTGTGTGCGTGTAAACATAGTCAGAAAGTGTATCCTACCTCCATTTTTTGGCCTCAGAATCCAACTTGTTCCTAAAAAATACAGTAGATATAATATGTAAATATAGTCAAACTACATTAAAAAACAAAAATAACATGATTTGAAGATACAAAAGATCATTGTGACTATGTTTATAGTCCTGTTTACATTCACTTAATCATACTTATAACAGTAAACCACTCCTTGAGGGGGCTACCATGGGCTTGTGATCAAGGTCAGTGGTTCAGTCCCCAGAACTGACAGGACATGACTGAAATGCCCTTGATCAAGGCACCCACAACTGAACCCCAGGAGCTGTGGATAGGGCTGTCCATTGCTCTGGGCATGTGTGCTTACTGTATGTGTAAAGATTATCCACCTATGAGTTTATTATCATTTAATAGTACTTGTGTTTATTTTTTCTTCTAATTAAATATATATAAATGTTTGATAAACATTTTAATATAAGGCGCAATCGTTTCCCCGCTGCAAAAGTATGTCCCTTTTTCTCTTGTGACTTTTGTTTGTTGTTAATGTTTAATGTCATATTAGTAGCTGAGGCTATACAGTAAACCCCCCGTATTCGCGGGGGTTAGGGACCAGAACCTACCGTGAATAGCGCGAATCCACGAATACTTGTAACCCCCCCTAAAAGTGCTTATAAGTGTCAGGACTTCTATGGAGAGCAGAGAGGCTGTGAACTCCATTTCCCAGCAGCCCTCACGTGAGAGGCGCACGCGCTCCACCAATCAGGGAAGGGTCTGAAGGTCATCTTCACCAGCATTCTGAAATCACTCTCACCTGTTTGCTGAGGCTCTATTTAAACCTGGTCTTTTGTCTGTCCTACGTGAAGTATTACCACCTCTGATGGTTAAATCCAACCATATGCCTTAAACTATCATCCTTAACACTTCAGAAACATGTAAAGACATAGAAAATAAAGTTTTGCTCTCTCTCTTTTTCTCTTTCTCGCTCTTTCTCTGTCTCTCTCTCTTTCTCTTTCTCTCTCTTGCACTCTCTCTCTCACTCTCTGAGAGCCACTTACTTTGTGCTGGAAGCCTGAGAAGAAGCTGGGCGTTTAGGGGGCATCTTAGGGGTAAAAGAAAAGCAAAACTAGTCAGGTCTACGGCTCCCGTGAAAGTGGCTGTGTGTTGTGCGGATGAGCCAATGAGAGCTGGCCTTGTATGGCCATCTGATTGCCAGCCAATAGCGTTTGAGTATTGGAGCATGCACGTACCCAACTGTTGTACAGTACATATGTTCTACAGAACAAACCATGTATTTTGTGGGTTTTCCACAAATAACACGTAGATATGTACTAGAGAAAATTCCGCGAATAGGTGAATCCGCAAATGCTGAGCCGCGAATAGGCGGGGGTTCACTGTATTCATGGCTAATTCCAGCTCATTAGTACAGCCATTTATAATGCAATCTGCAGTCTACATCACCAAAGTCCATACGTATAGTCAGGATCATAACTGTGGTTTGGTGAGAGTGTCCCAAATCTGGTGTTTGTAATTGATGTGAGACTCTTGTTTGTTTTGGTCCAAAAGCTTTGTTACATCTGGTTCTACCACCAAAAAAAATCATAATACGTCCAAATAGAACAATCTAATCATTTACATCTCCAATGTCCAGCTAATATCAATGTGGATGTCATGTTTTAACCAAGATATAACAGAACTGTGCTCTTTACAAGATCGTCTTAAACATAACAGACATTATCGGACTAGAACTGAAGAACTGCAGTGTATGTAACTGTAGTTAATGACTCACCCTTTGAGCCAGGCGAAAAGAATTCTACCCAACATCCCCGTCCCATCTGAGCAAAGAGAGAAAACAAAAAAACACCAAAAGATCACAATATGATTACACCTCAATATGATATAAGTATGACACAGAAGTAAAAAGGAAAAGCATTTATTTTTTATATTTGGTCAAAGCTCAATTAGCAAAACAAGACATTTTGCCTTTATTGATTTTAAATTTAAGCTAGGCATCCATACTATCTAGTTAATGTATTAGGCATCCAAGTTTGAGATATCTTCTGGATTGTATCCTATACTAACTAGCTAGGGATCTTTCCTGGATAAACACTACAGCAGTTTTGTAAGTCACTTTGGATAAGAGCATCTGCTACGTGCTCTCAGCACCTGCTAAAAGCATAATTAATAGAGGTGTACCAACACATCAAGACATGATACATCACCATGCAAAAAATGTGAGTGCAGCGATTGACTTTAATAAACATAATTATACAAAGTACATATTTTACTGGCACCTCTACATGGAAAAAAATGATTATTAATATGACTATTTTTACCCTTACCTCTGAGTAACCAAGTAACCGTAGCTGCAGCAACCGTTGCTTCTTGATTTCCAACTCCGACACCCCTCAGCGAGGCCTGCGTAGCCAGAGTGCCAGAGAGAGAGCTGGAAAATGCCTTAGAGAGCAAAAAAATAATAATCTTGAGAGAGCTTTCACATAATCATTTTATAAATTCAATTTACACTAACAAACCTTCCATTAAATTAATTCTTTTAAAGGGCCTATATTTTAGTCATTACACATTTAAAATGTATTAAGCATCTTACATATGACTTAGTAATGGCTAATTTAGCTAATGTACGTAATGGAATGGAATATTTTACCCCACCAATCAGAATGGTGCTACCTGCATGTCTAGTTACTTAGTAATCTCGAAATCTAAAATCCCAAAAACCCAAAGACTTGATTATGTGGTTTCTGACACTGTATGATTTACTATTATTTATGAACATGAACATTCACTGATTTTTCTAAATTTATGACAGCTACAACTTTTTAACATACTTTTGTACATTTTCATAAACAATAGTATATCATTAGGAAAAATTTGGTGATTTAAGCTGCAGTTTGAATGAAGCTAATGGGTGGGCTAAACATTTCCATTACTTATTAGTTACATTAGCCTCATAGCTCCAGCACTACACTAAATAAGCAAACTTTAGACTCACAGCATATGTGCACATATTTAGAATATCTGTTACATTATTTTAAAGTTTTATAATACAATATTCTTCGTTCCTTGTGATCCTCTTCTTTCCATACCTGTAGTGTGTCCCATAACTGATACTGAATATAATCATCACTAACACTCTCAGGATAGCCCTGGGGCAGGAAAACACTCTGTATGGAAGAACACAGGCTCGTGTTAATGCATATGATACTACATACTGCTCCAGAGAGTTATAAACACAGCACTGGACCCTCAGTGGCCATGAAGAATGCTCCTCTTTTGAAATTGCCAGCTGATAGGTTATTGGGGTCTCATCCTACACTTCTAGTAAAAATGCTTCTACATAGTACCAGAAAAGGTTCTTTGACTTTGAATCATTTTCAAAGCCATATACAAGTCATCCATCATTAAAAAAACTGGTTCTTTTAGTTTATTTTTGCTTTTCCTTTTAAAAGACTTGAATAATCATTTTAAGTAAAAGATTCTCTGTGCTAATGAAGTCTTAAAACTCCTAATTTCCAAAAAGACTGAAGTGGAACAGTAAAAACAGTAAACAGTCAAAAAAAATTATCTATATGTACATTAAGTTATATTAAGTGGAATTCCACAAATGTTTTAACATTTCTACATAATTCAATGTGAAATGGAACACTGTATATACCTTTCCAGCATGAATAGATTCTTAAACATTATTTTAGGCCTAATAGCTATCATAACTATGTCTCAAAACTATCATAACACAAAGTCGCAGACATCGGGCAGTGTATTCATAACCAGTTCAGATATTGGACACTACATTACACTACATTATAGGTCTTCATCAGTTTCACCTACTCAGTCATTTCAACAAAAAAACAGAAAAGGCCAAAATAGAAAGATGAATAGCACTGAAATAAATACTCACAAAATGTCATTTAAATGTCACAGTTAACAATATCATAGCTCAAAATATGTAGTAATAATACCAGTTTGTAGACTATAATCCTTGTACTATTACCCACAAAGTCAAATAACAATATTCAAGATGCTCTCCTTGCTATTCCTGTGCACTACGTACTAGAATTTTAATATTATGGAAAAACGTCATTTGTGGTCATCATTTAATTTTAAAAAGTAAACTGTTATACATGAAGTGATATCAATATTTATATATCTATATTTATATATCTATATCTATCTATCTATCTTTATATATATATAGACAATGAAACTGAAACACCTGGTTTTAGTCCACAATAATTTATTAGTATGGTGTAGGGCCTCCTTTTGCGGCCAATACAGTGTCAATTCGTCTTGGGAATGACATATGCAAGTCTTGCACAGTGGTCAGAGGGATTTTAAGCCATTCTTCTTGCAGGATAGTGGTCAGGTCACTACTTGATGCTGGTGGAGAAAAACATTTCCTGACTCGCTCCTCCAAAACACCCCAAAGTGGCTCAATAATATTTAGACACAAAGACTTGCTGTCTTGGTCACAGATGCGCCAGCAAGACGTGCACCAACAATTTGTTGTCTTTTGAACACCCATGTCACCCATAATGTTGTGTGTATTGCAATATTTTGAGCAAAACTGTGCTCTTACCCTGTTAATTGAACCTTCACACTCTGCTCTTACTGGTGCAATGTGCAGTTAATGAAGACTGGCCACCAGACTGGTCCATGAAACCTCCCACACTAAAATGACAGCTGTTTCAGTTTCATTGTCTAACCCCTGTATATATATATATATATATATATATATATATATATATATATATATATATATATATATAAACAATTAAGTTTTCCCTCTATATTCTAACTTTTTGATATGTCACTGTAGACCAACTCCCCAAAAAATAACTGGAAGCACTCTGGCAGTAAATAAAATTTGGAGGATCTTAATGTACTTTGAAAGCTGTGGTGATTGAACTGCTCGAAGTCTCTCCAGCAGTTCCCACTCTCTCTCTCTTCAGCTCGCCACCTTTTACTCTGTATCTCCATGTCTCCTGAGAGCCAAACTTCTCTGTTGCAATCAGATTTTCAGTGCTCTCCATCTCCATACAGCTGCGGTCAAGAAATACAAAAAGGGGCTTTGAATAAACACCCAAACTGCACTGCAATATTGGAAAAAAGACTAAGATTACTCATTTTAAAAATCTGAAAACAAGTTTAGGCTTTTGCTCAGAAACCTTGTTGGTATGGACAACACTGTGTTTTCCTAACAATAAAAGAAGAATTATTACAAACATTACATTTTTCCTAACAGATACTCATATATACACTAGCGGCCAATAGTTATAGAACACCTCAATTTTTCCAGGAACTTATTACAATTTATTCATAAATAAGCACTTTGACTTAGAACTCATGGAACCAATTTATAGACCAAAATGTATTTTAAAATTTAGACAAATCAAAGTAGCCACCTTTGGCAAATATAACAGCTGAACACACACATTACATTCTTTCTACAATAGGCATAAAGTATTCTTCAGACAGTGTTTCACAAATCTGTTGCAGAAGTTCACATAAATGTGTGGCACTTGTAGGTTGCTTTGCTTTTACTCTTCTGTCCAGTTCATCCCAAATCATTGGATGGGGTTTAAGTCTGGAAACTGTGATGCCACTCCATGTTTTCAAGCTTACCATCTTGTTCTTTTTTCCTGAAGTAATTCTGGCATAGCTTGGACTTATGTTTTGGGTCATTATCTTGTTATAGGATGAAACCCTGACCAACTAGATGCATACCTGAGAGTATTGCATGGCACTACCGAATGCTCTGGTAGCCATGGTGGCTCAGGGTGCCTCATACTCTGCAGGAATTAGTAGCACCAGCTTTCAAGGCTTGATCTACCTCCTTTACTGCAGAACAGCTTTCACCTGTTATATGACTGTATATGCTAACTGTTAAGTATTGTCTGTGTTTGTATTAGTGCAGACGCTCAAAAAACACTAATGGTGTTTTCGCTAAAAAAAAATCCCAACCAGAACGTTGACCTGCCGAGGTTAATTGTGCAAAAGATTGTCTGCTTTTCATACCAGTTATATTTAATTTAAAAAACTTGTGTTTTATAACATTATTTAGTACTAAATCAACACTAACACTCACCCAAGTGCTGCTGCTGCTTCCTCTCACCAATGTTTACTTCCGCCGCCACGTCACCAGCACGGCACTTTCTAATTGGTCGTTCAAACTTTTCCGGTAGGTGGAGCTTAGACAAAAAAAATGTGACAATCATGTACAGGACAATAATATTACTTAGTACAAATGTTAGAGTTAGTAGTTTAGTTAGTAGTAGGAGGAATATTGGCCCATTAGTCCTCCTTATGGGGAAGAACGTTCTTTAATTTTCTCCAGTTGTAGACTATTGCCTGACAGTGGACTGATAAAGTCCAAACTTGTCTCAGAACCTCTTCCATACTCATGAGATTTGGCAAATAATTTTCTAAGGCCCTCAGAAATCTAATTTGATATTAGAATAAGACTAAGGTTAGTGTTTTAGTTTAAACCAATCTATTGAATCTCTTGACCTTGATTGTCTTCCATGTTAAACTGATAGTTGTAAGGTTCACATACTTTTGCCAAAAATGACACTTTCTACAATAAATTAGGGTGACCAAACGTCCGTATTTCCCGGGACATGTCCGTATTTCACGTCCTGTCCCGGGCGTCCCGGGTTTTTTTTAAAAGTGAGGAAATGTCCTGGTTTTTAAATTACCTTCATTTAGGGTTGCCACCCGTCCCGTAAAATACGGAATCATTCCTTATTTGTGAGCTAAAAGTCATGTTCCGTATTGAGCCGATACGGGACGCGATTTGTTCCGTATTTTCATCAAAGGGGGAGAAATGCGATTGAACTGAGAGAGCGCCCTCCAAAAACACTGTCACGTTATATTAAATGGACACGAGTCAAACACTAGGATCCATCGGGGCTGCTCAATCTGAAGCCCGCCTACAATCTCACTGATTAGCTCAGCCGTTTGTTGCTAATCTGTGATTGGCTGGCCCCGCTGTCACTTCATCTGTTTCACTGCCAAATGACAAGAGCACACTTTTTAAACAGAGCAAGATTCAGGCAGAACTCTCTGATTGTCTTTCCTCCGTTTAGTGGAGAACACGCTTCTCTGAATTCACAGCAAACAGCCAATCAGAAATTAGTAACGGATCTTATAAGTCTATCTATAATGTGTATCATTCTAGGTGTAATTTTATGTAAATTAGGTCTATTGACCACACATTCCAAAAATAAGTGCAAAGCTGTTGGTAATGAGTTTGACACAAGTTTCAGTGAAGAAATTTGGAGTTATTAACCGTTTATTCATATTTAATAATGCATTATAATAATAAGTTGAACTTATATAGCGCATTTCTATTTTCTATTAATATTTTATTAATAATTAATATTAATATCAATGTTATTTTATTATTACTAATAATGATTAGTTATTAGTATATTGTTAATAGTAACTAGTAACGATTAATGAAATATGAATAAATATTTTTAAATACTGTATTAATATTTGTTAAAAATATATATATAAATTATATATATATATACTTGTTAAGTGAGGGATGTTTAGATGAGACATTATTTATTTAATTGTGCTATTCATTCATTACAGGAAATGTTAACTTAAGCATTTTCAATAAAATTATCATGTTATTGGAGTTTTTGTTGTTGACTTTTACTGAAAAGCATTTTTAATAAACCAACTGTAAATATCATGCTATTGTAGGTTTACGTGGGCCTATGTTAAGTGAGTGCAAGCCCCCCCTTCCAAGGTGTCCTGGTTTTCCCAAATGAAAATTTGGTCACCCTACAATAAATGAATTAAGAAACAACTCTTTTTAGGTTACAATTTGTGCAGGAATTCATAAAACTGTAAAGGGTTCACAGACCTTCAAGCAACACTATACATTTATGAGTTTTGGATGGTATTTCACAAAGCCTGAATTATGAGGTAAGTTAAGCTCAAGGTCAAACTTGTTCAATGGGAAAAGAGCAGCAGGACATTCATATTGAACCATCTTCAACAACTGAGCATATATCTGGCTAACTTGGAAATCCTGCTTAGTAGAAACCTCTCTTTAAGGCTGAAAGAAACAGACTATGGAATGAATAGAAATTGGAAAATGGCCATGTAAGCAAACATTTTTTGTACATAAAACTACAACAAATATGTGCAGCTCAGTCAAAAATACAAGAATAGTTTAACAGACCTACAGTGGCCCAAGTCTTAAACATGAAAAGGACGGAGGACTGGAGAAAAAAACGAAACCCAGACAGGCAGTGTTGAGCACTCTTTCTGCACATACCAATACTAAATTTATATGAGCAAACAGAAGATAAGAGGAAAGCTCTTTACTGTTCAAAGGTTATAAACATCTTCTTACAGTAAAGAACAGCAGACCTTTCAACAGTGCAGAACATTGAGAAGCATCTACAAAAATACATTTGTTTATTCATTATTTTACAGTTTGTTTTGTGATTTCACAATTATTAGCAGTTCTTGGGAGTAACGGAGTACATAGTGTAACTATGAAAAGAAATCATATGAAAAGGGCACAAAATACCAAAGAAAAAACACATGCAATACAATTAAACAACAACAACAAAAAAAAACAGAACAATGTGTGATACTGGAAATCTAAAACTTATTCCACATTTTGTAACCTAAACTTGAAAAAGGCATACATATTTGCCCTAAAAGGTCATGAAATCATGAACATTTGATGCATCACAGAAAACCACATTTTGTTCGTCTTTTTAGAAATAAACAAGCATAATTCAGTAAGTAAACTATGGTCAAATTTCATATCACTCTCCAGTTCAGTCCATATATTGAAAATGAACCAAAACACAGCCTACTTCAATATTCCTTCTTTTCTTAATGTTACAATAACCATACATTTATATATGCATATATTCAGGCTATAGGTCAGCCATGTTCCTTTCACACTGTAGTGTTTCAACCTGAACTGCTTTTTGAATGAGTGACAATACAAGGCAGTCAATCAGAACAAACATCACTTGCATACAGCAGTCTTAAAAGCAGAGTAATAATAACAGCTTGCTTAATTCTATGGGATAAATAAAAGTTGGGAAAAGGTAATGTAAACATGAATTATGCCTGCTCTTGGGACATAAACCACACAAACATAAGTGTACCCAAGGGTATGGGACAATTAAAATCCAAGAAAAGTAGAATTATGTGCCCTTGAAACATTTTTACTTTTACTACGATTTAAATACAACACAAAGTCAATCAAGATGAACCACTATGATACTGATAAGTTATTTATAATATTTAACATAATTTGATCCGGGTCATCAATAACGTGGATATACAGAGGAACCTCAGTTATCATTTGCCCTGGATATCATACAATTCAGTTATTGTCGACTTTTTTCAGGGAAATATTGTCCCAGTTATCATTCTTCCACCCAGTTTTCGCCAGCATATCCACTTGACCTGCCACTAATTTCACAGGTATGAAAACAAATAGCAGCCAAGAACACCCAGAACAGGTGTACAAAACAAAGGCTGTGATTGGACCGGCATGCTCTAAAACGGAACATAAACATATAAGAGTGCTATTACATGTTAATTTATCCATTTCAATAGTCTTTTTCATTTATTTCTCATTGTTTTCTGAATGTATATCTATTGCCACTCTATATAAAATGTATTTGTTAATATTTTGGAATGTCTGGAACAGATTAATTGAATGTACATAATTGTTTATGGGAAATATTGCTTAAATTAGCATTTGTTTCAGTTATCAGGGACTTTACAATGGATTAATTACAAAAATCGTGGTTCCACTGTAATATATTTTGACAATTCTAATGATTGCACAAATTAATACTAATTAAATTAGATCATAATACAATCAACAGGCTCATGAAAATGTAAAATTCAACTACAAAAAAAATTTATAACTAAAATGTTTGTGATTTACACAAACCTACATACCACATTCAGTAGAAATACATTAATCATATTTTTCACATTTTCTTGAATACCAAATGGCCCTAAAATCTCAAAGAATTCCTAGTGATCAGCTGCTAACAAGGTCATTTTCCATCCGTCATTTCAGGTGTGTGTGTTTTTTTTTTAACACATAGGTCTTTGGTTAATAATTATTGGAAAGATAAGTAGCCAAATCTTGTTCTCATTTCACTCCAGACAACATTTCCTCAACAGTGTAAAATAAAGTGACCATTTATGGGCAAAAAAAAGTCCTGAAATTCAGTCACAAAGTGCAACTAAGTAGTCCTGTTTAGTCAGTATTTATGCTAATTGTAGCATAATTTAACCATAGTATAAAACCAGAGCAATGTGCGTTTTATTTGCCATTGTTATTTTGTCCACAATTTAAACTTAATTAAAATTTATTCAAACAACGCAGAGTAAAATCTGGATGAACTTTGTCCATCTAGGTCAGTCACTGAAGCATAATTGGTGCTATTTTTTTTGTTTTTGACTTTTAAGCCATACACAGTTTGAAAATGTCTAACATTTTTTCCATATTAACAGCAGTAAAATTATAATGAAAGCAGATCTAACAGTTTATGTCGACTAGTAGTTCTAACCTTTAGCTCTCATAGGCTATCAAAGCAAATTTTAGTATGTGTAGACCAGCAGAGCTAGCTAACTTTGAACCCATAGGGACTTCCAAAAGGTAACTCAGCCTATGCAGGTTTCAGAACTACTGTGTTGGGTTAATAGAGCAAACTTTTAGCTTGGGATGGGATGGGAAATACCATTAATTTTCCTTTCTATTTGATATTCCAAAACAAACACTGTTAAAATAGGGATTTGTTTATACTGAAAACTAGAAAATATGGACATCAAAATGTATTAGACGTGAGCAGAGGAACCGTCAGTCTCAGTGTTGCATATTACTGAAAATACATAACTTTACTAACATTAATTAATGTAAAAAGTATGAACGGGGATATTTAAAAATGTTAGTTTTTCAGTTATTAGTTGTGATTTGGGTTGCCATGATTTGTCAATAAACACCAGAAAGAAACAAACACAGCAAAGACTGAATATTTTTCACCTGAGAATCTATTTTAAAAAGGTCAGAAGTTTTTATATTTCAGTATCAATCAGCAAAGTCCTACTTTAGCCCGCGTAGGCCTGCAGAGCTAACATTTAGTCAACGTTGACTAATGACACATCACTACTAATTTGTAGTCAGAATTTTATCTGAAATTTAAAATTAAATTAGACTATAATGTACATTACACTGAGAAGAGTCCACGTGTAGTCATTGAAACATGTAGGATGATGACAAAGTGAATTTGTACACTTAAATACTTGCAGAGAAATGTCATGTGAACCTGTAGCTAAACTGGTGGTCATATGGCAGAAGTATGAGGACTGTCCACTGAGTCACAGACTGTGTTGAGCTCCTGCTCGGGGGTCATGGCTAAAGTGACCGGGCCTCTTTGTCCACGTCCGGTGTGGAGTGGCGTCCTCCTCAGAGAAGACCTGATCCCGCTGGTCAGCCGACTGGAGAACCTCCTCAGCACTCCGCCCAAACCTTTTTCCTTCTTCAGCAGGCCCACGTCATCCTCCAGCTGCTCGGGAGGAACCTCGATGTTGCCCGTGTACCAGAAGACCCACCAGATGAGGCTCAGGAATATCACGATGGCTCCGGCGTAGATGAGGAAATCGTAAAAGAAGAGATCCGCGAAAACGCCCAGCAACAACACGAGCAGACCCAAAGAATCAAACACCACGGCCAACCAGAAGGCCCAGGAGCATCGACCAAGTCCTCCAAACACCTCCTCCATGGCCAAAGGCGAGATTTGGCTGCTTTATTATCGATATGTTCCTCAACCTGTTATCAATTTCAAGTTAAGCGCCCGAGAAGCTCCGAGTGTCTGTGTAACCTTAGAGGTGTTTGTACAGGTGAAGCCCAGGTGAGCAGGAGGGCGTGGCATCACGGGGCAGGAAGTGAGATCCAGCAGAGCTTCACATCGGTGTGAAAACTAACACAGCTCTCCTCTGGAAAAGGTCCATTGCAAACATCAGTTTCTCTGTTTTTTTGTACCGTTTGTAAGTCTATTTTGAGTAAAATGATTTTTTTAATTCTACAAACTACTGACAAAATATTCTACAAATAAATAATTTAGAAAATACATTTCACAAAATTAACTGGGCGAAATAACTGACTTTATGCCACTCCTGACTCACCATGACCCTGACCAGGATTCAGCAGAAGATAATGTATATATGTATGGATGGATACAAGTTTACTATAAATGTTGTTTCAGCATTACAGATGTATAAAAAGGAAAGAATCATAAAAAGAGAGAGATTGAGATTGAGCCAACAAAGAGCAAGGTTAGAGGGTGGGATCACACTTGTGTGTCCCCTCCCCTCTCTTAACACAAACTCTGTCAAAGCAGTTATACACTTATGCAGATTATCAGGGGTTAAAGTGGGCCGGAACAGTCCGGTACTGCGTTCTGGCACCTCAGATAAATTAATAAATTATTCATATTCATATCAACGATCGCGCGATGCTGTTAAACATCGCACGTGCAGTTTTTATATAGGCTACCGTCTATAGTGTACAGTCTGGCTCTTCTCCTCCCTCTTCATTGTGTTGTTTATCAAATGAAAACTAATATCTCCTCACACAAAACTAATATTATCTCCTCCTAGACGCTATTGGCCTGTCTTCAACCAGTCACTTAGCCTAGAAATCTAGCCGTCCCTAGCGGCAGGTTTGTGCAGTGCTAGGCAACCATTTCCAGTGCTCGTTCTCCTGAGCTGATGCCGCCGGTGTTTCACGCATTTAGAACAAAGCGAGTCCATGTACACAATATAATTAGTGAAAGTCAGTACGGCTTTAGGGCTAAGAGATCAACATCAATGGCCATAATTGATGGAGTAGAAGAGATCACAAATAAACTAGACAAGAAAAAATATGCAGCTGGAATATTTATTGATTTAAAAAAAGCCTTTCATACACTTGATCATAAAATTTTACTAAATAAATTAGAAAGGTATGGCATCAGGGGAGTGGCCTTAAATTGGATCCAAAGTTATTTAATGGATAGACAACAGTTTGTCAGTTTGTGAGAATGGGTGATTTTGAATCGGGGTATTTGGACACTGCTTGTGGGGTCCAACAGGGTTCTGTTCTGGGTCCAAAGTTGTTTATCTTATATATAAATGATATATTTGGTGTTTCAAAGTTATTCAAACTAATTTTATTTGCAGATGATACTAATGTATTTTATTCTAGTGATAGTTATGATGACTTAATATATATTATCAATAGTGAATTACTGAAATTAAAGTTATGGATGGATATGAATAAACTTTCTCTAAATTGAAATAAAACTAAAGTGATGTTTTTTGGGCATTATAAGGAGAATCAAAATCAGGTCATATAGATGGTGTTAATATTGATACTGTGTCAGAAGTTAAATTTTTAGGAATAACTATAGATAATAAATTAAGATGGAATACACACATCACACACAGAGTAAAGTCTCTAAAAGTGTTTCAGTTATTAACAAGGTTAAATACCTCTTGGATTATAATGCATTGTATTTACTGTATTGTTCGTTAGTATTGCCCTATTTAACTTACTGTGTAGTAATCTGGGGCAATAACTAAAAGTTCACTGCATCCCCTATTTATACTCCAGAAACGTGCTGTGAGAGTTATTCATATGGTAGGATTTTATGATCACACTCATAAGTTATTTTTGCATTCTAAATTGTTTTAATTATATTTGACATGGTTGATTTTTATACAGCACAGCTTCTATATAAAGCATACAAAAATGAATTGTCTGCTAATATTCAAAGGCTTTTCACACAGAGAGAATGGGGTTATAATCTGAGGGGATGTGTAAACTTTAAAATTCATTCAGTAAAAACCAAGAGGAAAAGTTTGTGTATGTATGTGTGTGGGGTTAAACTTCGGAACAAATTGGGGCAACATCTTAAGCAATGTCCAAGTATCTATCACTTTAAATTAAAATATAAGGAAATGATTTTGTTACAATATAGGAATGAGAGTTAGGCAGGAATCATTGTGTTGTTGACTATGTAGTCTATTTTTATCAGTCTCAAGGGCTGTGGTGAGAATATTTTGAATATGATTGGTGTAACTGTGAATGGAACTGGTGGTGTGATATGAGTATAAATCATATTGGACTATTGAATGGTGTATCTAGGGATGTTTTGTGTGTATTGTTGGAGTGTTGGGGGTTGTGGATGGTGGCAATCAGATGGTTGTATGATTAGGATAGAAGGGGGGTGGGAATAAATAAGCTTGGCTTCATCCCACTCCTTTCCAAGTTGAACGTTTATGGGTAAATGTATGTGTATTTGTAAGTATGTGTATTTGTATATGTAATTGTATATGCATGTATGTGTATATATACTGTTCTTGTAAGTGTATTGGCTTAACTTGAAATAAAGCAAAAAAAGCAAAAAAGCAAAAGCAAAAAGCATGTTGCAGGGGCATCGCCAGAAATATTTTACTGGGGCAATGATCTGCAGTCCCCCACTCGCTCCTAAAAGCTTATGTCCCTGCCCGGTCGCTGCGCTATACCACTGAACGTCGCCTTGCTTTGCCCAACATTCACACAAAGCAAACCAGACTGTTCTCCTCAGTAGTTCCCAGATGGTGGAACAAGCTGCCTACCACCACTAGAGCAGAGGTGTCCCTCACTGGGTTCAAGAAACTCCTAAAATCCGAGCTCTTCAAAGAGCACCTGCTCTAGTGATCCTAAATACTCCCCATGAGTACTGATATGCACTCAGAATTCGATATCCAAATGTTAATACTTAGTACTAGTAAATACTAGTACAACTCTAGTATTTTTTGCATTTGTACTTTCCCACTATTGTAAGTCGCTTTGGATAAAAGCGTCCGCTAAATGCAATGCAAATGCAATGTATAAATTTCACCAGTAAAAAAAATCACTTCAGAGTTTTAGGTATACGTAGAATACACTACAAAAATGCGCACATACCTACTTAATATAGTAATTCATTGCAATTCTATTCACTCGA
The DNA here is from genome assembly GCA_036984385.1 of Crenuchus spilurus. Taxonomy (NCBI): domain Eukaryota; kingdom Metazoa; phylum Chordata; class Actinopteri; order Characiformes; family Crenuchidae; genus Crenuchus; species Crenuchus spilurus. The sequence continues at coordinate 33,429 of BRDA01001367.1, read as the reverse complement.
CACAATACCCACATGGCTACTTAATATGATAATTTATTCACGTGTACAGAGAGAGAGAGAGCTACCTGACTAACGGTAATGTAACGTTAGCCCATAACAACTTGCTGAATACTTATATAATATTATATATTATTTTTATCTTGATTGAGTCAAACATTATTACTCCTGTAGATGGATATCAGAAAGTCTTTTGCTCGCAGCAGGGATAAAGCAGCAAGGAGAAATGAGAGAGGTGAGCCCCTGGCTAGGCTACGTCAACCTGTGTCTATGACATTAACGCTACATAATCTGATCAGATTGTTTAGTTTAAAGCACTATTTATGCTTTCTTAAATATAAATAAGTGCAGAAATCTTTTTTCGCATACATTATCTGTGCCCCAGTACAGTCTTAAGTCTAGTGACGCCCCTGTGTTGGAGTGGAATTAAACTAGGAATCACAAATGTGTCCGCATTAATGTTTATTTCTTTGGTTGGGCCTCCTGTTAAACAGTAGAACCTACAGAAATATGTTTAAAACATGGGTTCTCATAAGAAGGTCAGCTGATCACACAGCCTGTCCAAAAAGAAAAAATGTGACAATCAAGACGGAGTATCAGTCAATATGGCAGCTATTTTATCTGTATGCCACTGTATGAATGTAGTCACAAAATTGTTTGATTGTTGTTATTATGTTTTTTAATACAGAGGTTGTGATTTTTTGGTCATGGTTTTTGTTTGGGATGTTAAAAATATAAGTCAGTTTTGGACTTCCCTTTTTTTTTTATTGAGATTGTGAAAAGCAAGGTTGTGTTCCATATTGTGGTGTTCCTCGAATTTTTCTTATTGCCATATCAGTGTAGATGGACCAAAATAAAACCACCACTGCCAAGAAAAGTAGTGTGATACTTTTCGTTACGATGTTGCGCCGACACAAAATTTGAGAGTTTCCCCACCTGCCAAATCCCACTTTAACCACTGCAGATTATATTAAGATTAAGATCAACCAATTTAGCCAATGTGATTTTTCACACAACGGAATTTGACCTCCGCATTTAACCCATTCGTGCAGTGAAACACACTAGTGAACACACTAGGCTGTGAGAATTTGTGCCCGAAGCGGTGGGCAGCCCTTATCCACCGACGCCCGGGGAGCAGTTAGGGGGTTAGGTGCCTTGCTCAAGGGCACTTCAGTCATGTCCTGTCTGGGGATCGATCCAGCGACCTTCTGGTCACAAGACCAGATCCGTACCACTAGGCCATGGCTGCCTATATATGTAAATAAACAGGAAACCCTTGGTTATTGTTTATCAATATGATGGTCAGTGGGTCTAATTAGCATCTCATTGTTCAGTTCTGGTGGTTCCAGCATCTCACCTCATGGCCATAACACAGAAAAAGCATCCTGAAAACCACCTTAGGCAGAGCCTGAAAACTCTAAACAACCAAGACCATTGTGACGCAGCTAAAGAGAGGACATATTGAAGAGCACATGTCCCTCTAACTGACCAAGTATTTAGGCAAGTTTGACAAAAAATAGAACTTTGTAAAACAATTATGAATACGAGTATAAGGGGGTAGTTGTCTCCAATTAATTTACTTGAAAAATGTTTGAGCATTACAGATATATAAAAAGAAAAGTGACAAAACTATATTAGAAATTTTATATATATATATGATAATATATTAGAGAGAGAGAGAGAGAGAGAGAGAGAGAGAGAGAGTGCAACAATATATTAACAGGTCAACACAGGCTAGGAAAAGATAACTTTGCAAAACAATAATACCAGTGAAAAGGGTGGTTGTCTCCACTCACCCCTTTCAGTAGTAAAAAAATACTATAATTTACTACAGGGTATTACACAAGCATTGATACATACTTTCCATGAATAGATTTCACTTTATGTGCCATTACCATGTTAAAAATAATAAAGCCAGTTAGATTCAGTTTTTCATGTCTGGGAACAGTGAATGAATTTATACTGCGACTTAAGGTCAAAGTCTTCAAATGGCTACAAAAACGCACATGATTTCTATATGTGACCATAAACCCTAATAATACATTTTGGGCCATCCCATCTCACTGACTGACAAACTCTATGAAATGTAACATTTTCTAGTAACATTATTACATTATTTGTTTATTTCATATTGATTTAGTACCAAAGTATTACTTCTCACTATCCATGTATTCTTAATTTACTCACTTCCATTCCCCTAAGTACAATTTTAAAGGGCTCATATCCTATATTATATCTCATTTTTATATACTAAAGCAGTCTTAATTCATGTTTACATGATTGTTTTCCAGCCTCTCTTTAGTCCTTAGAATTAAACAGACTTTTTGTTACTGTGCCTTTAAAACAGATGTATGTAAATTACCTTGGTTCTATTTAGCTGGTCTGTAGTGTCTTGCATGTTAATGTGAATGGGATTAAACTGCTATAGGCAGTTCATTTCTTTCTGTGACATCACAAAAATTTATTTTTTTTCTTGTCACTTCCAATTTAGTCATTTTTTTACATTTTACTCTACATTTAAATTATATTTGTTTTTTATTTTGCATCAGTGAGCTACAGGACAGGTGTTGAAAGGCCACTGTTTTATTGATGTCACAGAAACCAGTAAATATACTGTACATAAAGTCTGGACTGCTTTTCAAATTAGACACAAATGAGTAAGTCTTAAAGGCAGAGTAACAAATCCAGCTGGGTAAATTCTAAGGGATAAAAAAACATTTGGATAATGATGAATGGTCATATGATCATGGATTACAGTATAGTGTTTTGTACTATTTGAAACCACACAAACATAAGTGGCCAAGGGATAACACAAATGCAGTGTATGAGCCCTTCAATGTATATATGAATTAATAAACTGAGACATTACTCATGGAAGTTTTCAGCTAACGTTTTTTAATACATGTCCTTTTATCGACCAAGCAGGTTTTAAGTCACAATTTTTTTGGAATTGGGATTGTAAATAAATATTAATTTTGTGCAAAACAGAAATAATAAAAATAAACATGCAAACAATTAATATTCAATTTTATTCTCATTATGACCACAACAAACACAAAAGCATATATAACCAAAAAGAAAGGCAGTTTTATCATCTATAACGCACCCAATTTAAAGAGTATGAAGTAAATGTATAAATAGTAGTAAATGTATGTTTTGTTTCTCCCTCATATCTGTTTCTGCTTTTTAATTTGGCTTTATCACACAGAACCTGACACAGCTACAAAACTCAGTATCAATATATCAGGAAAAAATCAATATAATTCAGTCACTGAGATGTAAACAAAATTCATGCTAGAAAAAATCTTAGAATGGTGGTGATAGGAACCAGACATCACCATGTCTACAACACAAACACAGTTTACTTTCCAAAACCAGCAGTGAACCTCTACATTTCTTCTGACTTTTGTTTGATATTTTGTGCTGATAATGCTAAAACAGTTAGTCTGGAAAAAAAAGTCTGAAAAAAGTTTTCTTTGGGGACTATTTTGCTTTACAGTATCATGTATGAATGTATTTGTCAAATATTATATAGACCATTGTTTTCTAAAAACTAAAGCTTTCATCAAACAGTGTCTAGATATTAGGCAGAGTATTTTTAACCATTACATTGAATAACTTTGTGATGCAGCTTTTAGAGACATTACACTCTTCAGATGTTGGTTACTTCATTTCAGATGTTGGTTTAACATCATTTGGTGTTTTAGATCAAATCTCTCTGAATTATTTTGTTTACATCTTAACCAACTTATTATTATCACCTTATTTATTACATGGTTGCTACTATAATTAATTTATTTATGTGCTGTATTAACAGATCCTGTATCTTTCACTTTTCCATTTGTTTTGATAAAACTTGACATAAATGTACTACCCACAATGCCAGACTGTAGACACAATAACTTGTACACAAATTCAGATAAAAATATCTATGATTATCTCCTCTTCAACTTGCAGACACACATGTGGTATGGATTGAAAGTTTATATTCTTGCATTTTCAGCACACTTGTATTAGCTACAAGTCTGATAAAATTACAGTACTGCTTAGTTATTAGTTATTGATCAGCAATATCTCATGATCATATCTGATGACCCTGGTGTGTCTGAGCAAGAAAATCACAAAACTAGGCTGGACTTTAACTCAACACAGCATCCAAACCCCAACTGACCAGAAAAATGTAAAAAAATCTCTTTGCATAGAATATTTTCTTTTTTTTCAAAGTGCACCTTATTTAATTATATGTACAAATCTATTTATCTGAGCAGAGTTTATTTATTCTGAAAAACACCAATATTAGAATAAACACAACTAACATCAATGCAGTAAGTAGTGATTTTCTATTTGCGAATGTGTTAGTTTAACTCTTTCCAAACTCCTCTTCATGACAGTCTAGTATTATATGTAGTTCTCATCTAATACCTGATTTGGTTAATCACTACTTGATAATGTGAAATCATGTGTGCTGCTGTTTTGATATAACAAATCCAAGTGATTGCTGAGGAGCATCAAGAACATTTGGAATCAAACTTTGTTCTTCAGATGAGCTCAAAACATATCAGCTACTCTTTTCAAAAGTTACTGTTTACTGTATTTATGTTTACCTATATACAGTCATGGCCGAAAGTGTTTGGCACCCCTGAATTTTTTACAGAAAAAAAATAGTATTTCTCCCAGAAAAAAGTATTTCTCCCAAAAAAAAAGTATTTCTCCCAGAAAATTATTGCAATTACACATGTTTTGTTATACACATGTTTATTTCCTTTGTGTGTATTGGAACAACACAAAAGACAGAGGAAAAAAAGGCAAATTTGACATAATTTCACACAAAACTCCAAAAATGGGCCGGACAAAATTATTGGTACCTTTTCAAAATTGAGGGTAAATAACTTTGTTTCAAGCATGTGATGCTCAATCTCACAATCTCAAGGTTACAAGTCCATCTCCAGAGATCTTGATGTTCCTTTGTACACGGTGCGCAACATAATCAAGAAGTTTACAACCCATGGCACTGTAGCTAATCGCCCTGGACGTGGACGGAGGAGAAAAATTGATAAAAGGTTGCAACACAGGGTAGTCCGAATGGTGGCTAAGCAGCCCCAATCCAGTTTCAAAGAAATTCAAGCTGTCCTGCAGGCACAGGGTGCATCAGTGTCAGCTTGAACTATCCATCGACATTTGAATGAAATTAAATGCTATGGCAGGAGACCCTGGAGGACCCCACTGCTGACACAGAGAGATAAAAAGCTAGACTGCAGTTTGCCAAAATGTATGTAAGTAAGCCAAAATCCTTCTGGGAAAACATCTTGTGGACAGATGAGACTAAGATAGAGCTTTTTGGTAAAGCACATCATTCTACTGTTTACCAAAAACGAAATAAGGCCTACAAAGAAAAGAACACAGTACCTACAGTCAAATATAGTGGAGGTTCAAAGATGTTTTGGGGTTGTTTTGCTGCTACTGGAACTGGATGCCTTGACTGTGTGCAAGGCATCATGAAATCTGAAGATTACCAAAGGATTTTGGGTCGCAATGTAGGGCCCGGTGTCAGAAAGCTGGGTTTGCGTCCTTGGAGCAATTTGCAAAAGAAGAGTGGTCCAAAATTCCAGTTGAGAGGTGTAAGAAGCTTGTTGATGGTTATAGGAAGCGATTGATTTCAGTTATTTTTTCCAAAGGGTGTGCAACCAAATATTAAGTTGAGGGTGCCAATAATTTTGTTCAGCCCATTTTTTGAGTTTTGTGTGAAATTATGTCAAATTTGCCTTTTTTTCCCTCTGTTTTTGTGTTGTTCCAATACACACAAAGGAAATAAACATGAGTATAACAAAACATGTGTAATTGCAATAATTTTCTGGGAGAAATACTTTATTTTCTGGAAAAAATTCAAGGGTGCCAACACTTTCGGCCATGACTGTATGTATTCTAATGATATGGTGTATCAATGGTTAACACATTAACCATTTTCACTGATAATAGTAAAGATGTTCTTACGGTCTGCTGTAATACCAGTAAATCATAAACATTTCCAAACCATGAATGGTGAGTAAATGGTGTCTCAGTTAAAAAAAACACACATACTATCAGAAAAAAACATACAGCATAGGTACATTTTAATCCAAGATATAAACAATGTAAAGGTACCATTAAAGGAGCGATAAGTATTTAATTAATGTTATGAAACAGCCCTTATATTGACTTGGACTTATTGGAAATTCTGCCCTAAACCAACTTTAAGGAACATAAACGTTTTTATAAATATTCCTTGCTACATTTTGAGGGTAAAAATGACTTATTGTTCCTTTAAAAATACATTAAATTTTAAAGGAGAAACTATCATATTTATAACTTTTCATAACTAAACTTGTTAAACAGTAAATAAATATTAAAGCTGGAGTAAGGGCATGGTGAGTGGAGTCAATACAACTTCAAATAAATTCATTACCACACAATCAGACACAGTTATGCCCCTTAATTAAAGATGCTGAAGATTAATCCTTCAGGGTTTTACCCCAGTGACTGTTCAGTACCTTTTTTCTCAGAGTGTAGATGTCTATGTACATCATTACTTGTACATGTATGAGGTATTCAGGTTCAATGACAGACTGAAGCAATTAAAAAGCTATTTCATTCTAAGCACACAAAATAAAGAACTATACCGTATTAAGCCAAGCACACAACAGTATAAGAACACCCTTCAAACAATACACAGGAAAACAGAAGAATTTGTTCATACAGCACTGATCACTGAAGAACAGAGTCATTGAGTAAAGCAACTGTTCTCAATCAGGTCCTCAGATACTCTCAGCCAGACCATATATTTGTGATAGCAGTTGTTGTTAAGACATTATTAATAAACCCTTTTAGCACTTAAAAAACAACAACAAATAATTCTGTTAAAAACAAATTGCATGAGGTGAAACGCACTAAAATAAAATATAAACTAATAAAAGAAAACAAAACATTGACTGAACAGTTAGACACAAAAAGAGAAATGATATTGTACACTGATGTTATTTAAATGTATTATTAATGACAATGTTCAGTCAAAATACATTAAGGGCTAATGTAAACAAAAAGTAATAGAAGCTTATCATGTTAAGTATTTAATGATATTAACTGCATGATTCTATTATACTCACTCAGACTGTGTTGAGATGTTCAGTAATCTGAAATACAGTGGCATGCAAAAGTTTGGGCACCCCTGGACAAAATTACTGTTACTGTAAACAGTTAAGCAACTTGGAAGTTGAAATGGTGTCGAAAAGGCATAAAGTCAAAGATGAAAAACACTTTTCCACATTTTAAGCAATATCAGTGTATTATTTTGGTTTTTTACAATTTCAGAGTGAAATAAGAAACGGATTATTTTGCAAAAATATCGAGATTTGAGTCTTCGAACTACTCTGACCAAGGTCTCAGATCTTAATTAGTTGTTAGAGTTATGGCTTGGTCATCATTATGAAAGGTCAGGTCATGCAAATTTCAAAGCTTTATAAATACACAGACAACTCTAATCTTGTTTAAAAAAAACAGCAGCCATGGGTTTTTCTAAGCAGCTGCCTAGCACTCTGAAAATGAAAATGGTTGAGGCCCTCAAAGCAGGAGAAGGCTGCAAGAAGATTACAAAGCGATTTCAGGTTGCCATTTCCTCTGTTTGAAATGTAATTAAGAAATGGCAGTTAACAGGAACAGTGGAGGTCAAGATAAGGTCAGAGACAGCTGGTGGTAGGATTGCTAGAAAGGCAAATCAGAACCCCCGATTGACTGCAGAAAGCTTCAGAAAGATGTAGCAGACTCAAAGTCAAAGTCACGCTGGAGTTGTGGTATATTGTTCTACTGTTCAACCACACATGCACAAATATGACCTTCATGGAAGAAAACCTCTCCTGCATCATCACCACAAAAGTCAGCGTCAGAAGTTTGCAAAAGAACATCTAAATAAGCCTGATGCATTTTGGAAACAAGTCCTATGGACTGATGGGTTTACAACAGAGCTTTTAATGATGTATGGAGAAAAAAGGAAGAATTTCATGAAAAGAACACCTCTCCAACCATTAAGCATGTGGGTAGATCAATCTTCCTTTGTGGTTGTGTTGCAGCCGATGGCAGAGGGAACATTTCATGGGTAGAAGAAAGAATGGATTCAATGAAATTTCAGCAAATTCTGGAAGCAAACATAACCATCTGCAAAAAAAGATGAAGTTGAAAAGATGTTGACTTTTAAAAATGAATAATGATCCTTAACACACCTCAAAATCCACAAGAGACAACCTCAAAAGTCAGAAGCTTGAGGGTTTTAACATGACCCTCACAGCCCCCTGATCTGAACATCATCTGTGAAAATCTGTGAATAGACCTCAAAAGAGCAGTGCATACAAGACGGCCCAGGAATCTCACAGAACTGGAAGACTTTTGCAAAGAACAATGGATGAAAATCCCTCAAACAAGAGTTGAAAGACTCTTGGCTGGCTACAAAAAGTGTTTACAAGCTGTGATACTTGCAGAAGGGGTACTACAAGATACTATTCATGCAGGGTGCCCAAAGTTGTTATTTTGAAAATGTAAAAAATGAAAAAAAATTGCTTAAAATATAAAGGGAATGTGTCATCTTTGACTATATGCCTTTTGGAAATCATTTCATCTTCAACTTGCTTAATTGTTTACAGTAACATACATTTTGACCAGGAGTACCAAAACATTTGCATGCCATTGTAGACTTGAGTATGTGGCTTCTAACACTGAATGATATGCTGTTACCTATAAATACAGATTCAGACTGCTACTGTTTTTATTGATACTAGTGTACTTTAGTCTATATTTTTATATAACAGCATATCACACAGTGTACAAACCACATAATCAAGTCTATTTGCAATTTCTGAACAAAAATGGTGAGAGTGGTGGGGTATAAACAGGTTTGGGGGTAACGCAGTACAAAGTAAAGCATTGCAGTAATGTGATTACTGTACTTTTCCCATGTAACTAAGTAATGTGAATTATTACAATTAATTTAAATGTAAACACATTACAGTTAATATGTTAAATTACTCATCTCTCTTCAAGAAAACAGTATTAATTATGTTCAATATTTTAAAACATCAATTTAATGTCTAGGCCTGGTTATTGATCATTGTCAGTCCTTGTGAGGTCCCACTGAGGTCAAGTTCTTTTGCATTTTAGTACAGATTAGTTTGGGTTTTATGGAGTAACTTAGAAGTAAAATAATGAGGAATGAGATTACATTGTTCAGGAAGTAATAAGAAAAGTAATCCCATTACAGTTTTTGAGAAGTAATCAGTAATTTGTAATGGATTACTCTTCTTCAGTAATGACCCCAACCATGGTTATAAGCTTTCATTACTTGTTTGGTACATTAGTCTTGTACAGTAGCTCCATTGTAAAACTGAAGAAGAACACTTCAGACTCCAAACAAATCTTGGCTTATTGATTGTATTTGGAATGAAGGTGAAAACTGGGGCAAATATGATTGTTGGCCAAACTGATTGCTGATCCTTTTAAAAATGGCTAAGAGTATCAGTCCTTCTCAGAATAGAACATTCCAGAGAATATTTGTTCTGTTCCATCTGCAGTTTCACCTGTTCCAGGTATTCAGACCTGTAGGATACTCACCTGGTTCCGCTGTTTAAGGAAGTGAATTTTAACTGAAAAAACTGGCCTGGCAGGAGAGGTCACTGAGGTTTGGTGTGAAAACTGCTGCTGTAAAGGCACAGCACTGCTGACCACATGTGTTGTTGTAGAGTTATTTCTCCTCATTGGTGTTGCGGGTCAGGAGCTTCTTTTTAGGGGCCAGAATCCAGGCCAAAGCCACAGCTGCTGTTCCATCACCATTCTGCTGCGAAAGACAGAGGAATGTCGCCCAGAGGAACGCAGAACAGCCCATAAAGGCTGTGCGCAGGTACAGTGGCATCAGGATGAAATTAAGAAACTGAGTAATGGACAGAGAAATGCTGTGTTAGTTGTGCTAGCATCTGCTGCTAACAAGCAAGCACAAACAGTATGTTTCCAGTGTTGACAAAACACAAGAACATGAAGAACTGGAGGTTAGACTGTATATATATCTACAGAGCGTGTACTAAACATACCTGCATAAAGGGCCAGTACATAAGACCAGTCTGAAATTCACAAACAAACAGTTAAAACACCTTTACAAAGAAACTAAATTAATCAAAATGTCATTTTACATGTAGAAATTTATGTACTTACAGCCCCTCTGGCTGATCTTTATTGAGTACATTTTGAGCATTTTCTATTAACAAATGTTCATAAATAACAACATTTACCCTATAATAACAAGCATTTAAAACACTTTAATTTGAAAATATATTTCCAGTTTAATAACACATGAATTAATGTGTTATATTCAAAGTAATAAGCAGTTGCTTATTTAGCACAGTGAGTCTAACATAATTATTATACGACATGTATGAGTACATTTATATGCTCATGTTATTTATGTCATAAAACTGCAACACATCTGCCAAAATATTTCAAATGAACTGGTTGATTGTATGTTTTGAGAAATTATTTGTTCTCTTCTGTAAAGTATATTGTAAAATGGTTTGGCACATTAATGTTAAAATGTTACCAGAAACAGCACTATTTTCATAGTCAATTATACACACATTATTACAAAATGATGTATGTACAGGAATTGCATGGAGGAATCTGATCAGAGATCAGTCTGTTACTAGCCCTGCTAGCTGTAACAGTGAGGTTTTATTCCATTTTAAAGTCATACTGTGACCTAAAACCACACTGAATAGTCTTTGAGACCTTAATTAAGGCCTATATGTGGTTTGAGAGTTTTGTTGATGTATTTTATAGAAATGACTGGACTATTTATGTGGCTAACGTTTGTTAGCAATGTTGTCATCACATCTCCAGCTCTAAGCTAAATAAACACATTTTGGACACCAATCATGTCTTGGCTGATCGACTACATGTGAAGTAAGTGGAAAAATGTGTAAATATATGATTTCTATGTGAACAAATCCTTAAAGCATTAACAGTATTGGAGATACTGTGATTAAATGAATTACACTGGCATTGAGCCCGTGCTGCAGTGCTAGAATAAAGTAGGCTAATCGTTGGACAGATACAGACTTCTTCCTTTTTCTCTTCTTCTTACCTTATACGTGTTAAAGAACTTCTGCCTCCAGTCTTCAAAGATATCTTCCTTTCCCTCCATAAAACTCACGCCTGTGGAAAAAAATCAGATATCATCCGATATCTGGTTAATTTGAAAATCAATTTATCTCCCAATTGTAACTCTTTTATTTTCATACTGATATAAATCTAGTAAAATAAATCAGGTAAAATAGTGCAAACTGTCATTAATGGTGTTGTATCTGATTTCTTTACAATGGTAGTGATAGGAACTATACTATATATAACACAAATATAGCCATTTTATTTACTATCCAAAGCCACGAGTAAGCCTACATGTGTAGAGTTTTGTACACAATGTTAATGATAAAATAGTAACAAATATTATATATATATATATATATATATATATATACCCCTCCACCATGAATGGATTAAAAAATTACATTTATGTTCAAAATCTTTTACTAATCTTTTACTTTTACAATTTTGCAGACATCATACAGTGTATTCAAAACTATTTCATGTAATATGTTTCTGTGTGGTAGCTTTTAGAGTCATTAAACTGCCCAGACGTTTGGTTCCTATAAACACCAATGTGAACAGGTTAACAAATAAATCAGGCATCAAATGTCAAGATTAAGTCACCTGTGTAGAAGACACTTGTTGCTAATGGTGATGCGAAGCTCTGGTCCAGAACCAACTTCCGGAGGACCATGCCCAGCGACCTGCCTGGAAAACGCCGCTCTAGCGCGCGGAGCCAGAAGTAGTTGAAGTTCCCATGAAAGCTGAGGGCCACAATGGCCACGTTCTTTGTGCGTTTCCAGTCGATGTGGTCTGAATTGGCCAAACACTGGTGCACAAGATCTCCCCCAGCAAACAGGCAGCCATACAAGGTCACATTGGTTATCCAAGGAAACACTTTTGCTTTTTGGAAAATAGATTTTCTCATTTTTTTAAAATATATTTTATTTTGGATGGTGATCCTCCAGTGTTGATTCTCTAGAGTCAGTTACAGGGGTCCCAAAAGAGACGTTGACCTCTGCTCACAGCAGGTTAAACAGCACAGTGAACACCTTGATGAAGACTTGTAGCTTCCTCTTCTCCCTCCAAGTCCATCTAATGAATTAATAAGGATCCATTAGTCCATGTGAAAAGGATATAATAACATTAGACAAGCTGTAATTGACGTGGTAAATCTGTAAAATACTTGGTAATTATATGCAATCCGGTAAGTGAACAATTTTGTGAACAATTCAGATGAACTTGTTCTCTTTAAACTAGCCTGCAAGGTGAAACTACTTCAAGATGATTTATTTATCCGTGTAGTTGTTAAATAAAAAGCCTCCATACGGCCCTCCATCAGCAGTTTCCCGTTGCTTCGTCAGGAGCTCAATAAATCCCGGTTAATCTGCGCGTTTGCCCGAGTTAGTGATGTTATAGACTGGCTTTGATCAGATCGATAAGTAGAGTGAATAAACATTGGATTATATGCAGCACTGGGCCGTTCCACTCCATATGTTTGTCGATCTGATCATAGTTTGCGCATGCGTAGCTTATTTTGTAGCGATTATACATCTAAATATATTATTTTCAGCTCATATTTCATTCTACAATTATTTATTGTGCTTGATTTATAACGTAGAGATTAGAGTTAATTACAGTTAGAGCTATGTTTATAAAATATGTTACATTGTTTGTGTTTTATTTTCCGAGTATATTTCTTGCACACAGTAATTTAAAACGTGCTGTAGAACATACTTCAAAACATGCTTTAAAATGTTTACATTGTTAAAAAATAATGTACGAAATGTAAATAAATTACTTTTTTTGAAACTACACAATTTCATGTGTACCTCATGTGAGGTATACATCTCAAAGAGGAAACATATATATTTTATTATTATTATTATTATTATATTATTTTAATATTATTTTAAAAGCATTTCTAAAAGTATTATATACATTTTATTTGGAAAGTAAATAAACCTTCGCGGTTTCCATGGCTGCTGGAATGTAGGGGCGTGTCTTGTGCTGGCTACGTCAGGGCTGCCAGCACACCAGGAAGCTAAACCTGCACATACAGCTGAGAGCAAAGACGAGAGACGGAACATTGCAGTATATTTATTTTATATCGCGTTATTTTTTCGTTCTAAATAGTTAATCTGAGGCTCCGTCAAAGAGATACGGAGACTTGTTACTCCGCGGGTGTCCACTTTGCGAGGAAGTGCTGAATTTAAAGGTATGAGAGAGAGATCAGGAGAATGTGACATTGCCCTCAGACTGATTTACAGTGTTGGAGCTCATGTGATTAGACAGCAATGCAGCTAAAGACAGAGTTTATATGTTTTTTATGTGATTCATTTATCCCGTTTTATGTGCCCCTTTTTGGCTTCCTCTGTTGTAATTTTATTTAGTTGTCAGCCAGGCCATTGGTGAACAAGCTCAGTGCAGTAATGCTGAAGTTTCTACTCTGCCTTTAGTCCTTTGCATTAGGGCTGTATGATAATGCTGCTGGATTTGTGCGATAACGAAGTGAAACGATAAGGTATGATTTAAATAGTTTGTAGCTGTTCTATTTGTTATGTAATTAAACAGAAATGTAAATAATCTGTCAATTATCCAAATAGATAAAATACATAATTACAAAAGCACTATTTATTATTTTGTGCAAATGCATAGTTTTATACATAAAATACAGTATATTCTTATATTTCATATATTCATATATTTTATTTATAATGTTTATAACTTTACAAAGATTAATCAATAATAAATGTATTGTTGTTTCTTACATTTATGACTGAGATTATTCATCATATTTACATAGCAGTAGGTCTAATTAGAGTAGAGCTGAAGTGAAAATTCACTGTGAGTGACTCTGTATTGCAGTAGTCTAAATCAGTCATTTTACATATAGAGAACCCCAGTTCCAGCTCTCTGCAGCACCCTGCTGTTTTAATAACAGTAGTGCTACTTACATACATAAGGCATAAGGTATGTCGCTGTTAATGACGTCACTGTCATAGCCGCTCTAAGTGTGTTTACCGCGGAAACTCGATACAACATGATCGATGTAGCCCCTTAGAACAGGAAACAAATATAAAATCCAGCTTAACCAGTAGTTTAACAGCTAAACTTACTGACTTGATTGACTAATTAAATAACTGACATATTTTATATGTGCTACAGTGCTGTTCTGTCTTTCTCATTCATTGTAAGATAAAGTTTCCTCTTTTTCGTGTACATACTGTGTGTTTAACCGCTTCATGGAGAGGATCCTGTTCAGTCGTGTTTGTACACCATCCTCACAGTGCCACTCCCACACAGTAAATGTTCATTTGTCGTACTTTGACTTTATTATAGTGCATACAGGTGGCATATTTTAGTTTTATCATTCCTAAAATTAATGAGACCATATCTTTCATCTCTCTTGCATTTTTCACACGAGGAACACTTATGACATTTATGTGGCTTTGTATACAAAAAATGTATTTTATTTCCTTTTTCTGAATCATTTTAAATGATCATTTTCCAATTTCTGTTTAAACAGTCTACTTTTGTTACTATGCCTTTAAGACTAAAAGTGTGCCGGAAGCTGTGCAGTACTCATTATAAATATAGAGTGCACTTTTTGGGGGGTTCTGCTATTCTGTACTGCAGAATATTCAGTGCACTAAAATATGTAGTGTACAAATAGTGTGCCCTAGCAGATGGGGAATACCTGTAATGCGCTGCATTGTTTGGTTTGATTCCTGGGAAACGTTTCTGAGGTGGATTACACAGAGTGATGATGGTTGTCTGCGGTAAATTCATTTACTTTTGAACTTCTTTGAGGATCATATCTACTGAGCAATGATGGTAGGCTGAGGTAAATTTATTTACCTTTACATTTCTCTGAGGTGGATTATATTGTGCATTGATGGTAGTCTGAGGTAAATGTGTTTATCTTTAAACTTCTTTGAGGGTGATTATGCTGAGCGATGATGGTAGACTGTGGTAAATGTATTTAATTTTAAATTGCCCTGAGGAGGTTTATACTGAGCAATGATGGTAGACTGAGGTAAATCATTTACATTTAAACTTCTCTCAGGGGGATTATACTGAGCATGGATGGTAGTTTGACGTAAATTTATTAATCTATAATGTCTCTAAAGTGGATTACACTGTGCAATGAAGGTAGTCTGAGGTAATGTTATTTACCTTTAAAATTTCAGAGCAGGATTATGCTGTGCAGAGAAGGTAGTCAGAGGTAAACACTGGTGGTATTAGCTTGTGCAGGTAAACAGCCTTCGGAATACAGAAATCCAATATCCATCACTAGAAATCTTTTAAGTTGTGAAACAATATGTGTAAGCTCTATCTCATGCCAGTCATCAAATTCAGTGATACTGGACTATTTAGACTGTCTATGTGATGCTGTCTGCTGTCGCATGGTAAATAGCTGATTCTCTAATACAGTGTCCCTAATTGTTTACTACATTTACTATACTACATTATGTTTTCTGTAATACTTCTTTATGTAATGATCTAGATTTTTATATTGGGGAATAGTGAATGAAGGGGCATTTCAGGCTACATCCTTTTCATATTTTGCCCTGTAAAGGGACCATATTAATAAGTGATGCTCTTACACATCCCTTGAGTGCATCCTTCACCTCGCTGTCCTGAAAAATATGTCTCCACCAAGTCTCCACTAGACACTGTTGAAAAACATACAGGGCTTAAATATCTAACAATCTAAGCTAAGTTTTGATTTTAAAAGGCTCATAGCATACATGTTCTTCCAATGAGGAACATTTTTTATGTTTACTTGGGTTTATGCTTTAAATACACATGTAATTCATTTCTACATGTTCATTTTACAAAGTCCATTATCACTTACAATAAATGAGGCAGTTTAGTTACAGTGCCTTTAAAACTGATATGTGTAAAGGAGCTCTGTTCTGATTGGCTTTCTTGTATTTTGTCTCAATCAAAAGGCAGTCTAGGCTGAGGCATTTGAGTGTGAAATGGTCAGAACTGAAGTGCTGTAGGTTGAATGGGTGAGGGTAAATGGCTGTACGATGAATGTGAAAATATATGTAAATTGTTTTACATATATTGGATATAGTGGATGGCACAAAAACCATGAACTCAAAACAGGCGTTTTGCAGCTTAATTTTCATATGTGGAAAGACTAGAAACAGAACAAAACATTCAGGCATTCGGTTAGAATAGCAGCAAGAAGCATGGGCTCATTAACTTTGTTAATGCTGGTAATTATAGTGATTATTACCAGTACATTTGCAAATGCATTTATGTATTTTAATTTGTTGGTTTATTTGTGTTAATGAGCAATGAAGCTTCTGGAAAATTAATATCTCAAAGGAATGTTTTTTCTCAGAAACCATATTTTGCGCAATTTCCCAGTTACCTCAGATGTAACTGCTAATACATAACCTTAACTAATACATGTTTGGAGTGATGTATTTATCTTCTATAATTTAGAACTGGAGGATAACATTGTTAACAAAGACTAGAACTCAATAGTCACCTAAACTACCACTGCAGTTCCCTAAAAATACATCAACAAGACATGTCTCAACCTGCTCAAACCACAACCAGATCATAATTAAGGTTTTACAGACTAGTCTATGTGGTATAGTTTTCAAATGTATCTTGGCTGATTGACTACATTATTGTGTTCCTATACAACCCCACATCAGAAAAAGATGAAACAGTATGTAAAATGAAAATGCAGTATTTTTACATTTACTTTAACTTTTATTTAATCTCTGACAGTATGGAAGATATTTCATGTTTTGTCTGGCCATCTTCATTCCATTTGTTAATATAAATCCATTACTGCATTTCAGCGTGGCAGTGAATTGCTTTAGGTGTTATTTTGTCAGGTGTTCTTCCTGCAAACTTGTTTTAGGTTGTGCAACAGAAAAGGGTTGTCATCACATTTTCCATTTCAAATTCGTCACACATTCATTATTGGGGACATGTCAGGATTGCAGAAAGGTTGCAAGATTGTCTTTGTAATGTGTGCAGCATGAGGTCTTGCATTGTCTTGTTGAAAAATGGATGGATGTTCCTGGAAGAGATGTCATATTGAAGGCAGCATTTGTTGCTTTTAAATCACAGTGTCATTTTCTACATTAATGCTGATATCACAGAAGTGTAAATTACCTTTCCCAAGTGTACTTGCACAACCCCATACAATGTCAGAACCTGGCATTTTGGCTGATAACTTTCTGAAGGGACTTTTTCATCTTTGGTCTGGAGTAAACAGTATCCATTTCTTAAAAAATAAAATAAAATCTGGAATCTATTGCTACAGAACACCTTTCCTCTGTGTGATGGTGCATCACAGATGCCTCTGAGCCCAGGAAAGTCAAAATTGCTTCTGGACATGGTTAACATAATGCTTCTTTTTTGCTTTTTTTTAAGTGGCATTTTTGAATGTAATTCTATATTGTAGTGCTTGATGACAGTTTACCAAAGTATGCCATTGCCCATTTATTTTTATCAGCTATTGATGAATGATTGTTCTTAATGCAGTGTCATCTAAGGGGTTGGAGAACAGGTGTTCAGCTTAGGCTTGCGCCTTTTGTGTTGCTAGAAGTGTAATAGGGTGCATAAATGAGGTAGTGAGTTGAGCTTCCACTGCAGTTTCACTGTGTTTATTTGCTTTATACATAATACATGTCTCACACATAACAAGGTCCATGTAACACCTGTCTGAAGTCACATCATTATTTGAAGTTGACCAGAGAAACAAGAAAGATCTTAGATTTATATTGTCTGTGATGAAATCAAAATAAACTTCTATTAAACACTATTTTTTGTTTCACATTTGCTCATACTGTATCAACCTTTTCTGATTTTGCGGTTGTAATTGTTGGGCTCTGATGTTCGTGATAACTTCTGATGTGTGATTTCAGATGGACCCAATGTTCGCTGAGATGGGGAGTCACCTCTCTGATGCCATGAAGATATTGGAAAGTGGACAAATGTAAGGTTTAAACTGCATTGGTTATGTTGCTCAAACAAACAAATTATTTGCAAATGGCTAATTAAGCCTTTATAGTTGAGTTGAGTAATAGAATTACTTTTCTAATTTCTTCCTGGACAAAGTAATCTGATTGATTATTACTCATTTGAGGCAAAAATGTTAATTTTGTAATACACTCACAATTATTATTTTTTTTTTTATCAAATTTTCTTTGCAATATATTGGTAGCCAATCAACCCACCCATCCGATAGGACTCTCCCAATCACTTCTAATGTCCCAGACTTCAGGAGGGTGAAAACTAGCACACACCTCCTCTGATGCATGTGAAGTCAGGCTCCACCTCTGTTTAAATTGCAGTCAGTACATCGTTGCTGGGCAGCCTGTCAAAGAGAGCACAGCCAGTTTTGCTCTCTCATACACTGGCTGTTGATAACAAACAACAAGACCATGATTTTAATTTGCAATTCTTGTATCATAGTGTTAGTGCCATAGCCCACTGAACCACTCAATTTATTATATTCTATTGTTACTTTTACACTCACTTGTGTCTAAACCTTTGCATATGACTGTGTGTATGTGTGTATAGTGCAAAAGTTAGTGAGCCTTTGATTAAACTCTGTTTTATTGATGGTCTAAGTGAAAATAAATTACTTTAAAAAGTTATGGTATGTTATATTTAATGCTTTCTTTTTTCCAGTGTGTTCTATTCACTGCTTTTTCTTTCTGTGTATGTGTTGTCTGTAGAGAGATGGTACAGGACTCTGGGAGGCGGAAGCTGAGCTGGAGAGATATCCCAGGACCTTTACAGGGAGAGTAAGTTTTCACTGATGATCCATAGTTTTTCTGTTCTTTTCTAAATTGAAAATATGTTGAAATTATTATCTGTGTTAATGAACCGCGCTCTTTAATAATGGTTAAATAATGCTGATGAATTCCTTTAAAACTCTTGAAACATGACTGTGAGTGAAAAGAGATCACTGATCATCTGAACATCTGATCATCATAACTGAACATCATTTGTTTCTGATGGTTTGTCATCATAAACATTAAAGTAGTCTCAGCTGCTGATGTGCCAATTTTAACTGCTGAACTAAATAATTTTTTTTATTACATGACTGTAAAATACAAAGTCAAAACTCATTCTACTCTGACCGAACAGGTGTTTAGAAATTTTAATTTTCAATATTTGGGAATGCAATATGATGAATGATTCTTTAATTTGTTAATGCATGTTGTGCAAAAATATATATGGATGAAATTCATCAACCCCCCTCTAGTATTTTATTATATTGTAATAGGTTATATTATTTTTTATACAAACCGGATTCCAAAAAAGTTGGGACACTAAACAAATTGTGAATAAAAACTGAATGCAATGATGTGGAGATGGCAAATGTCA
>BRDA01001367.1:778-13802 GCA_036984385.1 Crenuchus spilurus | reverse complement strand
TTGACACTGTGAAATTTTGAATCAACATATTTCTCCTTTAAAATGTTACATTTACTCAGATTAAACTTTGATCTGTCATCTATGTTCTATTACAAGTAAAATATTGACATTTGCCATCTCCACATCATTGCATTCAGTTTTTATTCACAATTTGTTTAGTGTCCCAACTTTTTTGGAATCCGGTTTGTATAAAGTATAATTATACTGTGTTTTTATTCTCTGCTTTTATTTGCTTCGTCTCTGATAAATGTGTCTTGTTCTTTTTGTTTTGTCCTGTTTCAGTGGTCAGAATGTGGTGACCATTCTACAGTTAGTTCAGAACCTCATGCATGACGATGAGGACAAACAGCCTCACCGGTAGGCTCATTCATTAATTCCTTCACTGAACATATAAAAAGAGAGATCATTTATATATAACAATCTTAAGGGTATAGTAAAAACAATCTGCTTAATTCTGAGGATGTTAGAATAAGTACATAACCACTCAAATGTCATAAGGGGACTTCAGGGGAAAATTAAAAAATAGAAAAACTGTTGTGTTGTGTTAATATGGGCTTCACAAAATAGCTTGAATGGGTTTTGTGCTAGGATGTGTTTTTTTCAAACAGTCCCTCATGCTGAGTATCTCATTTGGGATGTACAGTTTGGATTGAATTTCTATGTCAAAAAACTCCCAAGTAACCAAAATAATTTCTGTAAAGATGATGCAGCAAAACTTCACTTAAAGATCTCATAGAGTAGTCAGTGTGCTTTAGGGCACATTATAATTACTGTCAGCTATAGACATGAGTAAAATCACTTCAGACAACAGCAGGGCTGGTAGAAGATTGATTGTGTTTGTGACGATTGTCTTCAGTAAATCTTATTCTAGATCAGGACTCTCTGCTCTGAGTTGGTCGTCTAAGATGGTGGTGCAGTATTCAGCTACAAGGAGGGTGTGATTAGGCTGTGGCTACAGTTTTTTTCATGATATCTGCACAGACTTTCATTCTGTACCGCAGGGGAAATCCCCTCCCCAAGCCTATGATGTCTTTAAATTCGAACAATTCCCCTTTTCAGCTTAATTTTTGTATTGTTCACATTAAGTCTTACTACCACATTTACTAGTTTGTCAGTTAAAATTCAGGTGTTTTGTAGTTTTTCTTTAATTTACACTAATATAAGCTTATATCCCACCAAAAACATTATGATTGCATACCCAAATCCTCACATACTCGCCTAACCACAGAGCAGTTTCATCTGTGGTCAATAAAGGCTGCAGTGCAACCATAACAACATAAAGCAACTGTTTTCAACTTGGGATTTGTGGCCCCCCAATGAGCTGTGATAGCTCTATTAGGTTGTCACTGGCAGGTTCAGTTCACAACGTCAGGAGTGTTTCAGCCACGACTGCTTTTCCAATGTGGCACAATGCGTAGCAGTCAATCAGAACAAAGTTCTGTATGTTGGTCTTAAAGGCATAGCGATAAACATTCAGAGGGCTAATTCTAATTCTAAGGGCTAAAGGATTTTGTGAAAATTGTCTTGTAAACATGAATTATGGCTGTCTTTTAATATAGTAATATACATAAATGTCAAACATTAACTCTAAGAGAACAAGAAATAACACAAGTGTAGGATATGGGCCCAAATAAGCCTTTTAAATCTTCCTGTGGGTTAAAAAAAGTTAAAAATCACAGACAATAGAAATAAACAGTTATGATTAACCATTTCCTAAGTGCATTAGCTTATGTATGTGTTTTTACAGCAGGATGCAGTATGTTGGAGAGCAGGGTCACATGGCCTTATTAGGCCACAGTCTGGCTGCTTATATCTCTGTCCTGGATAAAGACAGACTCAGAAAACTGACCACTCGCATCCTCTCAGATACGACCCTCTGGCTCTGTAGACTCTTCAGGTTAGTATGCAGGCATGCAAACCATTTAAATCCTCTTGAGGCCCAGAAAAATCAAAGACTAGGGTTGTAAACAATGCAACGTTCTCATTATTTTATTTTACTTTGTTTTATTTTATTTTATTTACAAAACAGGGTTCAAAATTTGATGTTCACAATCTGAATTAATAAAAATGATAAAATACTTTCTGAAATGTAATCAATACAATATTTTGCACATATTTTGTATCAGCCAACAATTATTTTATATCAGATAATAATGTCATATGTACATATGTATATATGTAACTTCACCATATATCATAAATAGCCAAGTCAACAGTCCTTTATTGCTCCTGAAGCATAATGTGCATGTTTCTTTAAAAACATTTAAACTAAAATAAACTTTAAAATGTAAACTAAAAGGATCAAGTTTTCATTGCAAAACAGAGTAAGCTGCAAGGCTACTAAGGAGGCTAAAGAGTGTGAATGAAACTTATTGTGTTCTTTTGTGGGTTAAATAAATTGTGCCTTTTGGTTTTCAATCTAATGCAATTGCATTAGTTGGCATAATGAACAGAATACAGGTGAAATTGTCACATTTTTGTTACACTTTTATTAAATAAGTTCATGTAAAAATGTGAGTTTTATAATGGCTTGTCAAATATATTTACAGAATTTACCATTTCAGGGGTCAAAACTTTATAGCTGAGGCTTAAAAGTAAAACTTTTTAAAACACTGTGATGTTATTGATCAAACATAGCAATTCTAACTATTTTAACTACAGCAGTTTTAACATTTTCATCTTAAAGAAAATGAAAAGCATTGTGAGAGCTGCTGTGCTAGTGACTGAAACCTTGTGATGATTTTGTAGGTATGAAAATGGCTCAGCGTATTATCATGAGGATGACCGTGAAGGTTTGGTGAAGGTGTGCAGGCTGGTTATTAATGCTCATTATGAGGACTATGCCACAGAGGGCTTTACCGTGCTCAGTGCTAAACAACCCGTCATCTACCAGAGTGCCGCCTGCAGACCCGGCCTAGGACAGCACCTGTGCAGCCAGGTACAGACAGAACCGTTTAAACACACTATTTAAATGAGTTGTTTAAACTCATTTAGATCACTCCATTTAGATCACTCTAATCATTTTTCCATGTTAACCGAATCAGCAGAGCTGCAGCTAACAATTACGTTGATTAATCTGTCAACTGTTATCAAATTCATTGAGGCATTTTTCTTTTCTGGCATCTATGCATTAAAACAACTCCACTTAATCCTAATGGTGTACCATTTCAAATAAAATCAATATCTCACTCTTTTTGTAGGTATTTATACAGGAAATGTTCTACAGTTTCTCATTAGGCTCAATGAAATGTTTACAAACATTCTTTAAGCCTTGTGCAACCTCACAAGGGTAGCTACAAAACAACATATTTGTAGATGGAGCTGCAAAATAACATGTTTATGGGCAAAGCTACGTGAGAATCCGTGTGGGTGGAGCATGAAGAGATGCTTCCTTTTAGTCTTAAAATAAGCATTAAGTCTGTAAAACTTACAATGGCAGTAAAATTACAGATGTGGCTTTTTTTTCCAGCTTGGTCTGCCACTCTCCAGCCTTTGCACTGTGCCCTGCAACACCATGTTTGGATCTCAGCACCAAATGGTTGGTATCTGTTTTTCTTAGTTTTTTCTTATATTTGAGGTGGAAATGTTGTTTTGGCTTTTAAAACAACAGTGCTTTTTACACTCTCAGGACGTTGCTTTGCTGGACAAGCTGATCAGAGATGATATGGACTCTGGGAAGATTCCTTTGATATTAATAGCAAATGCTGGTTAGTTTTTCATAATTGATTACATTGTTTTTGCATATTCAATATGATTTGGTTATTTGAATATGTTATTATTATGACCTGAATTACTTATCACTTGATCTGTAATATTGTCATGAGTATTGTCATATTAAGATTGTCAAAAACATCATTGATAATGTGCCAGTAATTTGGTTATAATATGGCCAGTATTCAAATGAGAGACAGAACATGCATCCATCCATTATCTTATCTGTTTAATCTGGATCAGGGTCACGGTTAGTCCCCTACCCCCTCAATGGGCACAGGGCAGGGCATTACAGACTCTGCTAGCCAAGCCCAGGACAGGGTGAATAACATACATAGAAAGCTATATTTTAAAAGCTGTATATTTGGGAAGTAAGTGTTTATATGCTCAGAAAAATAGAGTAAACACCAATAACAAAATAAGCAGCAATTTTGTGTATTCTAATGTGTTAGTTTAACCCTTTACAAACTACTGTATGTGTAGTTCACACTGTCCAATATTTGGCTAGTCTGTACATTAATTAAATTAATGAATTATTAGCATACTTGATTTAACATTATACAAATGTCAACAACGTTTTATAATAAGGAATTCAAACGTGAATAAAGCCTATGTTTGGGAAACTTTAACTCTAGTGCCAATCTAGCAAATTACTTGGAGTTGGTCTCTATGGACATGTTGACTCTGGCTTGGCCTCAGATAAACTATAAACTATACTTTTCTTTCTCTTTTGTCTCAGGAACACCTGGTGCAGGTCATACAGATAAACTGGGCCGTTTGAAAGAACTGTGTGTACAGTATAATGTGTGGCTGCACGTTGAAGGGTTAGTATGAGTAGACTTTTTTTTCTTTTTAGGTGATAGTGATGGTTCAACAAAAAATCAAATGTACATAATTTACCCCCTCTTAACCCTCTGGAGTCGGCACTCCCGCCAGCAGCACATTAACATATTCCGCAAAAACTCTTATATAACTCTGCAAGATTTTATCCTAGACACAAAACTAAACATACCCCGTAAACCTTAAAGTGTCTGCTTTTCAGATGTATATACTTGTAGCTTGAATCGAAATATGTTTTATATATTTGTGAGAGGAACTTAAATAAGTGCAGACATGTTTTTCAGAGCAATCTGTCATTCATAAAATAATGACATGGTAATTCTAGACATTCCATTGGTGGATTACCAGCCGTGGAATGTGAATCTGAACGAAGAGCTCTCACCTGAGTGTTCACACCTATTTCATAAATATTTAGTCTATGAACCACTGAATGAGTGAAACACATCAACTCCACAAAATCACATACAGTTTTGAAAAACTGTATAGCCAACACTTCTGTTTATTCAGTTCAGAGCTCAAAAGTCTTGACTAGAAATGTCTAGAGTGTGTTTTTTCACAATATATCGGCACATCTGAAAATAGGTTTTTGGAAAGTCTGAGTTATAGCAGATTTATACAGAATATATATAATAAAGCTTTTTGACACTCTTACTGTTTTGACACAGTTGTTGCTGAGTTTGTGCTGAACAAAAGCCTGTGTAACACTTTGGAAAAAAATAATTTAGATGGGTGTAATTTGTTAAAAAAAAGGGGGGGGTTTAAAGCAAATGTGATCGATCAGTCATTACATGTTTGGTCTCTGAAGTTTGCTTCTTTAGTTTTACACTGATGCTATGAGGCTAATATAGCTAATAAGTAATGGAAACGTATATACCCAATTAATTAGAACATTGGCTATATCCCCAGACATTTACGATAAACTGTTGTTCAGTAATTTCAAACAGACTTGATTATGATTTATGGTTTTCTATAAACATGTATAAAATTCAGATTTGAGGACAGATGCTTCTACTCTTCACACTCTGCATGCCTCACTGCAAGCCATGTCACTGCTATGCTAAGTCATTATTAATGGGAGATGTATTCTTTAATTATAAATAATGTTTTGATTCTGTGTCTCTTAGTGTCAACTTGGCAACGCTGGTGCTCGGTCAGATCTCCTCCACAGTCACAGTAGGCTGCATTTAATTTTGTTTTATCTTTGAAGGGTAACGCCATCAGAATGAAAGAAAATGTAATACAAATGGATCTAGTGGTTAATCATGTGTTATTTTGATGGCTTATGTCTGAATGAGATTAATCCAGGTCGATCTCCAGGTAGTCTCTGAAAAAGTGTCTGGGTAGTGTTAGGTTTAGTGTTAGTGTATTGAATAACAAAAAGAAAATGCAGCCTTTTTCTTCAAAGAATTGTGCCTTGACCACCATGGACTGATTTTGTAAGTTATGATGAGCAGAACGTGACCTCGAACAAGAGGAGATGTGCAGTACATTTCATAAAGGAATCCTGCCTTTGAAATGAGGTTTCCTAAAGCTCTCCTGCTCAAACCTGAAGCTGTCTGTGTCTCTTCCTTTAACTGCCCCACTCACGATTATGTCACAATCACCAGCAGCAGTTAATCCAGAATATTGAAGGAGCATTGAGGAGGGAGGTGAGGCTTTTGGCTGTTGGTGTTGCTCTTTAAAGCACTTTCCACACCAGCGATTCAGACACCAACAAACCCCAACATTCTTGGGTTGGGCTGTGCCTGTGTCTAACTGTTCTAGGATGCCATACAGTTATCTAACCTCTTTACCCACTGCTTTATCAGACTTTTTCTGTACATTTTATTTTATATTTTTTCTCTCATTTTTGTAATAGAAGAATTTAATGTAACACGTAAAAATGTATTATGTAAAAATATACTGTTCAGTCCACTTCAGACCATACAGTCAATACAGGCGACTGCAAATTTGACTAAATTCATCCAAACACATCCAAAGGAGACAGCTGAAGTGTATCCTCCTCCCCATGCAGCCCTGAGAATTTCAATCTGAATATTTCAGATTATTTCACATTTCATTGTTTAGAACACGATGCAATACAGGGCAGCTAGTCGGAACAGAGCTAGTCTTAAAGGCACAGTGCCAGCAACAGACAGTTTTATGGGTGAAGAGGGAGAGAATTGTATGAAAGTATATTTAAATTCAAACTTATTGTTGCGTGTTTCTGTGTCCAGGCAGCCACTAGGTGTGACAGTATGACGCTGACCCCAGGCCCGTGGCTCGGCCTGCCTGCTGTACCATCCGTCACACTCTACAGACATGAGGACCCTGCACTGGTTAGCTACTTACAATCACAAAAAAAAGTTTGAACCTGTCTGACTAAATGCATGTTCTCAGGATTACAAATACATTTCAGATTAAAAGGCTTTAGCATAAATCCATGAAAATAATTCTGAATCAAATATAAATAGGTGATGACTGTGGTGTATTTTCTCTCTTCTCTATCTCTCTCTGTCTCCATCTCTCTCTCTCTCTCTCTCTGTGTTTCTCTCTCTTTCTCTATCTGTGTCTTTCTTTGTTTTTCTCTCAGTCTCTTGCTGCAGGTCTAACATCCAGTCAGCCAGTGGAGAAGCTGCGTGCTTTGCCCCTCTGGTTATCTCTGCAGTACCTGGGGCATGACGGGATTGTAGAGAGGATTAGGAATGCATCCGAACTTGTGAGTTCAAGTCACATAAACTTATTCATTGTACAGTGCAGTCATAAAACTGCAGCTTTTGCACAATAATGTTTACATAACTTGTACCTTTAGCCATTGACCATTTTTACAGATACATCTATACATGGTCACTTTGTGGTGTACAAATACACACTGTAGCTCTTATGTTACTTCACATTTTATCACATCAACTAAAGTCTGTAAGTGCAGAACTGGAAGGCGTGTCTTCTAAAATGACCAATGTAGAAGGCAGCAGTATAAAAGTGCACTATTTTATGGGAGAAACCATTTTATTTTACTATGTAGTGCGCCATGTAGGCCATTACAGTTTATGACCTATAGCAGTTGAACGTTTGTCAGATCGGGGATCCTTTTTAGAGTTACAGTACCATTAATATGGACCACTCTACAATCTGCAAACATGTTGAAAAGTAATGTGACCTAATTGACAGCTGATACGTTTCTGTGCAGAGTCATCGACTATTGGAGCAGCTGAAGTCACTGACCTCCATAAAGACTTCGGTAGGTGAACAACAAAAGTTTAATAGTTTCAGCAGCATGTTGGAAAAGCCTCTCTGAGAAATACAGCATTATACACTGACTGTTATAAGTCTGAGGACACCTTGCTTTAATATTGTTTGTATTTCACTGCTTTTTTTCAGTAAAGTCATCTTAAATCCCTGAAAAAAAGCTGTTATAAAGCAGCTACATTAAATTATGTTATAAATATTAAAGTACAAGCAAGCAAATTGGCTCATTAACTATCTTGCTTGCTACCTGTTTATTCTTAGTAGCTCAACTCACCACAGCTTGAGCTCGAATAACAAACATCACTCTCACACTCACTCACCACTGTTATTTAAATGTGATATTAAATATATCAAATAAACAAATATTACTTACCACTGCCCTCTAAAGGGGATATTAAAACCTTCAAATAAACAAACAAAATACATCATGTTGATAATCAAAGTCATCAGCATATTGGTATGAAGAGCAGGTTTTGTCTAAATAATGATAATTTTACAGCTTTTGTAAAACTTTTCTAGAATAATGTTAAAAGCCTATACAGTGAAACTTTGGCTTATGAGTGAATGTACTTTTAAAAAATTTTACAAGATATGAGCCATCGTTCTGTAGATTTTTTGCTCAGATCTTACGAGTGAGTGAGCTTATGCCACTAGGTAGCCCAGCGACCATTCAGTTCATGTGGTTTTCTTGCCGTGCAAGCATCTTTATTATATTGTTGTTGCTTTGTTTTCAAATTTTGTTTATTTTGGAAAATTTCTTAGTTTTAACCATGGGTCCTGAGAAAGTGAGTGCCAAGATCAGTGCTGAGAAGAGGAGGTTGTGTGTTGGCTCTGTGTAACAACACTTGCCTCTCTCAGCGATAAAGTGTAGCATGGTGTGTAAGTTAAATTTAGCAATAAATTGTAACATTAAGTGTGTAGCAAATAAGTTAAGTGATAGAGCGTGAAATGAAACCCCCCCCAACCTTCTCTGCCAATCTCCTCCACCTCCATCAGTATCTGTGTCTGATCTTCAAGATAAAGACACTAAATACAACTAGTTTATTTCTTTACATTCTCATATATTATTTATTATTACTTTTTATACATTGTTTTGTAATTGGTGTGGTTTTTGGGGGGCTGGAACAGATGAATAGCATTTCAATTCATTTAAATTGGGAAATTTAATCACAATCAATCACAGAATGAATTAAACTCAAGGTTCCACTGTATTGATATCTGATTTGTTCTATACGTGGTTGAAACACCTGAAATGTTTGAATGCTGATGAGTGCAGACAACACAAAAGGATAAAATATGGAGCTTTGGCATCTTGCACAAGCCAGGGTGTTTATCTGTTTCTTCAGTTTTGCAATTATTAAATAAATATTTTTGAAGTAAAATGACAGAAATATAAAGAATTTTAAAGAAATTATAATAAATGTAAAGAAAAATGACAATTTCTAAACAGCTTCTTATATAATATGGTAAATTGTTACTAACCAACAAAGTGTCCATTCATATTTATAATTTTAAAAAGCCAAGTGTCCCCAGACTTTTGATAGGAAGTGTATACTCACATAAACAAGATTTCTCAAAAGCTGGGGTTTCACAGTTTATGAGAAATTGTTGTGCTCTGATGGTTTGTGGTCTCACCACCTGCCAAAAGAAATGTAAGATATTTAAAATCAATCAGAGTGACCAGTCAAAATGGCATAGGTAGTTTTAATAAATAAATCTTAAAAACAGCCCTTTCTCCCTGTCACCATCATCAGGATGTCCTCGACAGTGAAATCTCTCTCCTCGAGGCTTTGAGCATGGTAAAGAGCAGCCATTGTGTGTGTGTTGCTGTAGAGCTGGGTGATATGGAAAAAATATTATAAAATTACAAATATTCTAGTGAAATGTATTAATAATCAGTACCTGTTATGGCTTATTCCATTTATATTAATAATTATTCAGTATCTGCTATAAATTATTTGGTGTCTGTTAAGAATTATTCATTATATACTCTTCAGTGTCCACTATGAATTATTTAGTACACACTATGACTTATTAGATAACTTCAAACACCATTTCCAGAAAATTTGGGACACTTTTTGAAAAATGCAATAAAAACTGAAATCTATAATTTGTTAATTCACTTGAACTGAAAATGTATGGAACATGATGAAGTGGAGAATTATCAGTATTGACCAGCTCAGGTCTTGTATAATGGACAAAAATTGCATTTTCAGAACTGCAACAATTAGTGTCTTGACTTTCCAAATGAATAAAAAGTATAAGTACAAGAAAAGATGATGTGACCCAGTATTAAACATGCTTCTGTCATAACTTCATTCAGTGTGTTGCAGGCATAAATGTCTAAAATTGTTTATATTTAACAAATTGAATTATATTTGTCATTGAAAATACTGAAATTTAGTTTTTATTTGTCCTTTTGTCTGTTAAATAAAGTGAATTAAAATATGACATCTTTTTTTCATTTCTCTTTTGGCAATGTGATTTGCACACAATGGAATTTGACCACCACATTTAACCCATTCATGCAGTGAAACACACACACTAGGCTGTGACATGTGCATGAAGTGGTGGGTAGCCCTATCCACATTGCCCGGGGAGCAGTTGGGGGTTGACCTGCCTATGGATCGTATCAATGACCTTCCGGTCACAAGACCCCAAAGATTTCTGGTTTTATTGCATTTTTTGGAAAGTGTCCAACTTTTCTGGAAATGGGGTTTGGTTTGTGCTATGAATTATTCAGCATGTACATGTGAATTGTATTCTACTGTATGTATGCTATTCAAGATCTGTTATGAATTATTCACTAACTGCTATTAAATGATTTTGTAATCTTGGTTATTGTTCAGGATAATATTTATATCGCCCAGCTCTAGTTAGTGGTGTGTGTGTGTGTGTGGCCCTGCAGTAGTGTGTGTTAGTGAGAATCAGGTGCCATTGGTTTCAGGGTTCGGTGTCTCGTTCGCGGGTCCCGCCTATCTCCGGGGTTTCACTGCGGGACGTCCTGGGCTCGCTCATTCTCTCTATTGTAGGTGGGACCCACCCTCTATCTGCCTGAACTCACGCTCCTCCCACACTCCCTCTCTTTTTCTCCCACACTCTCTCCCTCTGCTTGTTTTGTTTCTTCACTGCTCCCTTCCTCACCATGTCCGCCTGCAGCACCGCCGGTCGCTCTGAGGGTTTTATCCCCCACCAGCGCATCAGGCATGTGCACAAACATCCGGGAACTGTCACCTCATAGAGCTTTGATGACTCAGGTCATCAGCGCTGGACCTCACCCTGAAGAACTGATATGGACTCTTATGTGAGAGACAGATTGACCTTTAATCTGGCCTCTATACATAATTTCATCAACCAAAAGTGATTTCTCCTATAGAGAAAAAGTGTAAAAAATATTTCCTTTGAAAGCTGAATGAAGCAGATTAGATTTAGACATTATATATGAAACATTCAAAGGGCACAACTCAGGAAAAATGTTTTTCTCACGTGTTTGAAATAAACAAATTTGATATAGTATTTAAATACTGATGCAATTTTCAAAATGTACCCAGTGCATACAGTTTATGGACACTAAACAGCAGAAGCATTTTTTTCACACAAACACATTCACTTTTGTGCGGTGGCCTGCAGAAATCAATTGGATGTCAGAGACTTCTATTTTAGAGGGCGGAAAAATAATTGAATTAAAATTCATTAGTTTTAATCAAAATTAGGTTTTAAATCTGCATTTTCCATAGTTTCTGAAATAGGAATTATTTGTTGAAAACTTGATTTTAATATTATTTTTTTACCTTTTGCAGAGTGGAAATGTGACATTTATTGGGTTAGCCTTGAAGCATCTGAAAAATAGATGAGAAAAAGTCATCATTAAAACAGAGATATGCGAGTGTGTCAGCAGCTGCCATTGCTGACACAGATGCACAAATGCGCACACACAGCTTGTCTAGTCCCTGAAGTACTGCCAGCAGAATAAGACTCTCTGAAGCAGATAAATATGAACCTGTTAGCACCATGTCTAATGCCAGTCATGGGCTAGAGTGCTATAAAGCCACCCAGCTGTGAAGCATTGGAACTGTGTGCAGTGGAGTGATTGTGCTCAATCCAGTACTTTTGGGATGAGTTTGGAATAAGGTGGTGGTCATTCAATGTAATCAAATCCTCAAAGCAATGCTCCATAATCTAGTAGAAATCCTTCCTCAATAGAGAAAGATACTCCAACATAATAATAGGATAAATAATTTTTAATACCATTGATTCAGAAGAGGGGGGCACGGTGGCTTAGTGGTTAGCACGTTCGCCTCTCAGCGCTGGGGTCTTGGGTTCGATTCCCCATCTGAGCGGAGTTTCCATGTTCTCCCTGTGTCTGCGTGGGTTTCCTCCGGGGTCTCCGGTTTCCTCCCACAGTCCAAAAACATGGAGGTCAGGTGAATTGGGTACTCTAAAAAAAAAAAAAAAAAAAAAAAATTGTCCGTAGGTGTGTCTGTCTGTGTGTGTGTGTGTGTGTCACCCAGCGATGGACTGGCGCCCTGTCCTGGGCTTAGTTGAATAGTGTAATGCCCTGCCCTGCGCCCAGTGAGGGGGTGGGGGACTAACCGCGACCCTAATAAGGATTAAGCGGGTGTGATAATGAATGAATGAATGAATGAATTTTTTTCAGAAGAAACAATGAATAAAGAGGTGTTTCAGTACTTTTGTAAATGTATCTGTTTCTGAAGAAAATGTACCCAAGCCAGGGATGTTTGTGGGCCTCTTCTCAGTTGACTTGGGGTGTGTGGTGTGCTTTAGTTTCACTTTATAGTGGCCAGGCTAAAGACCCTTTTATCGGTGACCACTCTAGACTTTCCAGAACATCCCTATAGCCACTATGCCCCTCAGCCTACTTTTCCCAACAACAAATTATGAAAGTGAAACTGACTACAACATGCTAGGAAAGCTTTTCTGAAGACAGTTATGATGCAATGTTTGATCAAGAAGATAAAGATTATGGTAAAATTGATGTTAAATATATCATAAAATTAATTAATACTATAGCATTGTTATCTCTTAACTTGTGCTTTGTTTCCTTCTTGATGAAACCAAATTTTGCTCGAATGCAATAGAATCTGTGATTTTTTTAAGGGGTTTTGACTTATGACTCAGATATGATTGAATTTCAGATTTCATCCAAAGTTTCCAGAAACAAAAATAGTGCATAAAAATCAAACTTTCACCATGAGACCGGTTTCTACATGTCGCCACACACATA
>BRDA01001365.1:26817-46167 GCA_036984385.1 Crenuchus spilurus | reverse complement strand
CATTAAATTTTGAAACAACATATTTCTCCTTTAAAATGATACATTCTCTCAGTTTAAACTTTTGATCTGTGATTTGTGTTCTATTCTGAATAAAAATTAGATGTTGGCACCTCCATGTCATTGTGTTCAGTTTTTATTCACAATTTGTTTAGTGTCCCAACTTTTTTGGAATTTGGTTTGTAGAATATCACGTCACCTTCCTTACAGCATCGCAATACATCACATCTCCTGTATCATAATACACATCAGCATCTTACACATACAGTCCTGATCCTGTAGCAGCAACAAGTTATGTTAATGTTAAAAATGAACACTGATCATTTTTTAAATAATGTAAACACATTTTCAGCCCAAAACACTGTGATGTTTGTAATCCAGTTCTTCTGAACGGCTCTTTGGTAAGAACAAAGGGAACTTTCTTCAGAGATGTTCTTTTTATGGTTAAGCACAAATTTGACTGGTTGACTGTAATCCACTCCAACATATATTCTGACATCAAACATCTACTCCAATGTTCACACCAACATCCAACATCTACTCCAGTATTCGCTCCAACATCTACATCCACACCAATGTCCAAACCACACCCCAACAACCACTCATTATCCAACATCCACTCCAACACCAACTTCAAAGTTCACACCAACATTCACTCAACATCCAACATTCACTCACTATCCAACATACACTCCGACCACTCCAATGTCCAACATCCACTCACTATCCAACATCCACTCCAACACCAACTTCAATGTTCACACCAACATTCACTCAACATTCAACATCCACTCCGAACACTCCAGTGTCCAACATCCACTCCAATGTCCACTTCAACATCTACATCCACACCAATGTCCAAACCACACCCCAACAACCACTCCAACACCAACTTCAATGTCCACACCAACATTCACTCAACATTCAACATCCACTCACTATCCAACATACACTCCGACCACTCCAATGTCCAACATCCACTCATACATCCACTCAGTGTCCACTTCAACATCCAACATCTACTCCAACATTTACATCCACAATGTCCAACCCACACGCCAGCATCCACTCCAACACCAACTTCAATGTTCACACCAACATCCACTCACTATCCAACATCCACTCCGAACACTCCAATGTCCAACATCCACTCCAGTGTCCAATGTCCACTCCAACATTCACTCCAACATTTACATCCACAATGTCCAACCCACCCGCCAGCATACACTCCAACGTCCAACATCCTCTCCAATGTCCAGCGTCCACTCCATCCAGCGTCCACTCAATGTCCACTCATACATCCACTCAGTGTCCACTGTCCACTTCAATGTCCAACATTGTGATGATGTGGTGAAATATTCTGTTAAAGAAGACCAGACTTGATGATTATTGCATGTTCAGAAAGGTTTTGTTAAGCTGTGAGTCTTTATTTAGTGTGAGTATTCAGTCTAAAACGTTGAATAATTTAATTGTGTAACAGGGTTGAAATACATTTAAACGTTGATCAAACGTAGAGTTTAAGGTCCAGATGTGAAGGTCAGTTTCAGGCTGGATGTCGTTCTGGTTCGGAGGCTGACCTGTTCAAATGGCAGTTCAGACACAGGTCAGGGTTCCTGGATGTTGTTCTTCGTTTATGTTCTCAGTTCTCTGGTTCTGACTTGGTAATATCAGCCAGTACACGTCTTACTTCTGACCGAGCGCCGACTTCTCTTTGTGCTTCGCCGGTGAATGAACCCTTTTCAGCAGAGCTACGTGGAGCTTCATCTCTCCATCAAGGTAAAGCTGCTCTCAGTGACTCTAATTAAATCTGGCACCGTGACCCGGTACACACCACGGCCTTCAATCAGAATTATTAATGAGCACAGAGTCACAGCTCCATCAGGAGGTGTACGGCAACTTCATATAGAATAAAAAATAACAGGTCTCTTCTCTTTGCTCGTATTCACACGTCAGCTGAACAGACAGAGACTGTAGAAGCTCTGCAGGAGGGTCGGATCCGCAGTCGGGTGGGTTACATTACAGCTGCACTGTCACCTTTTGTCCACAGTGCTTTCATTTGCTGGTAAGGAGGACGGTTTTGGGTTAAGCTGTAGAGACTTGTTCACTAGTCTAAGACCTCCAGCTTCCATCTCTGAAGATGTGCTGCTCTGCTCAGTCTGTAGTCACAGCCGGTACCTCTGAGAAACGGACTGTCAGTGATTTACAAAGTCATCACAGTTACAGCTTTAAAGTGAAACACTAGACCAGCGCTTAGTCTGACGGAGGAGATGAAACCGGAGATTATTGATCAGAGACCTCCTCTGCTGAGCACAACATTATGACAAATTCTGGTCTAATTTACACATCATCACTTTAAACTTTCATTCATTTAACTTCACTTCATTAAGAATCAACACTATTTTAATTACACAGCTTTGAGATTCATTTACTGTTGTTTCTTAATTAATGACAGTTTTAACGACACAGTTTGAACTTCATTTCATTGTCTTTTCTAAATGTATTCAAATTTTTTCATTTAAGTTTGAACTTTTTGATTAATGACATTTTAAATGTATTTAATCATTTCGGTAAATTTTCCTTAAATGTACTGAGAACTTAATTTATGTTGTTTCTTAATTATAATGTTTTTCATTACACTCAGCCTGAATTTAATCTGATTAATGCCGTTTCTAAATGTACTCATTTAAAAGTTTATACAAATTATGTTTAACACAGTAATTATGCAAAAAAATATTTTGTCTGTGTCTCTACACCTATATTTGGGTACCAGGAGTACCCACCAACCCAAAAACCGTGACAAATTTAATGTGGGCTGAAAACATCAAATGTAATGACTGGTTCACAGTTCAGTTCCTCTTGTTGTGCTATAAGTTGACTTAGCCACACCCCTGCTAACGAAACTCCACCCACAGCTTTAAACTCTGGTAGGTCATTTTATATTTACAGAGAAAAAAAGCACAGCAGCAGAAAACTGTGGATTATTATTATTTATAACAAAAATAACATTTTTAACCCCTTACACACTGAATTAAATTGACATATTTTACATACATATGATACATGCAGCGCACAGATAATCCACCAGGGGGCAACAGACATGTACCGGATTATATACATCAAACGTTTTTATTTAAGTTGATAAAAAAGGGTCTAACATGAGATGTTTATGACGAGCGAGTCTGATGTATGAGATATTTAGTGTATTTGTGTAATAAATGAGATAATTGAACATTTAATGATCTCTCTGATGAGTTACAGCACTGAGATTTCCTTTAAGCTAAAGTAGCTGCTCTCTGTGAAACGCAGAACAATTATAATAACGGTGGTCACACAGGAAAGACAATAATTAAGTAATTTTCACAATCGCGTGGAGGACACTTAATAGAATGTACGGATAATCAGCCGCGACACCTGTGGTGCTCTACAGAGAATAGAGATGAATTTCAATTCAGTTCACATGAAGCATCAGTGCTGTAACATTACCGTCATTATACGTGTCAACAGTACTTACATTCACAGCTTTAATGACTACGTCTCCTCTTCTGCACTACTGTGTGTCATTAACACCCAAACGCACTGAAGTGACAGTTTCCTCGCTCAGGACTTCGTCTGTCAGACTGCAGGTGAACTATTTTCTGAATTATGTGATTTGAAATGTACATTTTTCTGCTCGTTTGTAAAGGCAGCTCAGGGAGGCGGTGAAACGCTGCAAAAATAACTTTATTCCAGAAGTGAAACTGTAATCTGTACTGCTGAGAACACGGATACAGAAACACAACACGAACTAAAGCAGCAGGTCATCAGATGAGCAGAGGCAGGAAAACAGCAGTATTTACAGTCACTGAGCATAAATAAACTAATAATAATAACATTTTACTCATATACACACATCAGCCACAACTTTAAAACCACCTTCTTATCCATATTAGCTGCACTGAGCATACTGGTGCACTGTAGTCCATCTGTTCCTCTGTATACTTAGAGCAGGTGGTGATGTGGTGATGCTGATGTTTGTTAACAGCTCAGTGGAGTGAAAATAGAGCATCAACCAGCCAACAGCATCAGGACCAGAGGACCAGCACACACTGTGCTGAGCTGCTGTGTCTGACTTTACATCTACAAGACCAACAAGGCAGGTGTGTCTAACAGAGGACAGTGAGTGTTTAACATCTCCAGCAGCTCTGACACACCACCACCACATCAGTGTCACTGAGAAAGATCCTCCTGTCAAATAAAACTCACTGATCTGTAAACGAGGTCTTGTCCTGCTCAGAGTTACATGTTCTGTGTAAAAGTTCATTTGTGTTCACGATTTAATGACCAACACAACCAACACAAGCTTTTACACACTTAGAACTCAACCACACACACACACACACACACACACAGCGGCGAGAAGCAGCCAATCACACACAGCATCTCCACCGCAAGCCACTGTCCACCTGCAGGACTGCCTCAGGCACTATGGGCATCACCCAGGACAGGATGCCAACCATACCTCAGTGCTGAGAGGTGAACACACTAAACACCAA
This sequence comes from Crenuchus spilurus, assembly GCA_036984385.1. Taxonomy (NCBI): domain Eukaryota; kingdom Metazoa; phylum Chordata; class Actinopteri; order Characiformes; family Crenuchidae; genus Crenuchus; species Crenuchus spilurus. Next base: position 41,638 of record BRDA01001365.1, on the reverse strand, counting down.
ACCAGCGTGCCACCCAAAGTGACTGACAGCTCAGTCTCAGTCATATGATGGGCAGTAGTGGTGTTGGCACTGTGGGCAGCTGCTGGGCATCTCCATAAAGCTTGTGAGCAGATGGAAGCATGAAGTGCTGTAAAATCTGCTGGTAGGTGTTGACTTTGGACCAACAGCAGCAGCTCAAACCATCACAGACTGCAGAACCTGCACACTGGACTTCAGACAGACTGGACTGTGTGTCTGGAGCTGACTGACAGGTGAAATGCTGGATTTCTGATCAACATGATAACGTTTATGTAATAAATTGTCCTGTTTGCTGATGTTTGCCTGTAAGCCTCTGTGATGATGTTTGACTGTGTGATGCTCTGTGCCGGTATGTGTGTGTGTGTGTGTGTGTGTGTGTGTGTGTGTATGAGAGATAAGTGATGTAACCACAGCGAGAAGATGCTGAAACACACACTGAGCTCAGATTCATGACAATCGCCACCATCACGTCGCAGACGTCTACAAATACACTGTAAACAACATGTGGATGGAACATATTCAGCTCCTCGGACCTACAGCGGGTCCAGATTTAGGTTCCTCGTCCTATAACTGAAGAACGTCTGCACTGTAGTCTCTGTTGGTTCTGGATAATGTTCCTTAAATGCGAGTCTGAGAGGTTACAGTGAAGCATCAATACAGACGACGTCTAACGTCTCATCTTCTCAACACTTGCAGTCCTACAGACGTTCAGCAGCAGGTGTTTATGATGCCTTCAGATAATGAAGGTCACCCTCAGCGTCCAGCAGTGAGGCTCCACAGTGATGAGGTCACCACCTGGCTGCAGTGTCATCGAGTCACCTGAGCAAGAACAGAAGAGCTGCAGAATAAGTGTGAGATCAGAAACGTGGCTAACAGGAGTGATGTCACCGTGTTAAAGGTCAGAGTGTGAAGGAAGTAGCTGAGTTTGCAGGTGTATGGACGTGTACAGTCACATGATTTTAGATGGTTTGTCAGATGTAGCAGATTAATGAGTGATGATTACAGTCAAAATGAAACAACAGCTCACATGACATAAAGCCGTCAGTATAACAGAACATCTTCAGGGTTTCTTTACCTGGTTTCCTGTTAAAGAACCGTACTGTCGGCCGCTGATTACAGCAGCATCACTGTCAAATCTAATCAAGTCATATTTACTCTGTAAAGCCAGTGTTTATAAACGACTCAGATATCATCTCTCACTCAAACACTACAGCTGTCAAACACTGAACACGCTCCAAAAATCTCAATAAAACCTCTTTACACCGACATCCTGTCTCCTGTTAGCACTGTGAATGAGCCTGTTTTATAAACAGTGACTCTGTATTACAATATACATCTCAGTGAGGAGGACACGAGGACAGTCGGGATGGACACGAGGACAGTCGGGAGGACAGTCTTTGTCTTAAGATAAATTTCTAGGTTGATGGTGCTGATCCGGCTGTTCAGTGACGTTGTGTTCTGGAGGTGAGGACATACTGGGTGAAGAGCTCAGTCAGTGGTCAGAATGTTCTGGATCACAGGACGTGAGCTGCATTTCAGACCTGCTGTCAGTGACCTGCTCACCTTCGTGGTCTTCACTTTGTTGCCTGAGCTGCAGGACCAGCCGGTGAGGTCAGGAAGAACTTTACACTCCTCACCCTCCAAACACGGCTCCATCTGACACCACCACTTCAGCTTCACTATAGAGGCTGAGAGAGAGAGAGAGAGACAGACAGAGAGAGAGAGACAGAGAGAGAGACACAGAGACAGAGACAGAGAGAGAGACACACACACACACACACACACAGAGAGAGAGAGAGACAGACACACAGAGACAGAGAGAGACAGACAGAGAGAGAGACACAGAGACAGAGAGAGAGACACACAGAGAGAGACAGAGAGACAGAGAGAGACAGAGACACAGAGACAGAGAGAGACACACACAGAGAGAGAGACACAGAGAGACAGAGACAGAGAGAGAGAGACTAAAGTAGAGTAAAAGCTATAAAAGCTAAGAAATGAAATCAGACTGAGGTCCACTTCAGAAAGTCAGAGCATCTGTAATAAAACACTGTGTATGTGCTGCCCTCTGCTGGACAGTCTGTATACAACACCACAGCCTTTCTGACAGCCTCTCTCTGCACAGCTTAAAACAGTACAGCTGACTTTATAAGGAAGGTTTGGACAAAAATAAAACCCAGGTACACATATTCCCCCAAACACAGCTTAACTACCACACATCACTTACTGTAATACTGACTATAAATAAATCTGTACATAAATATAGACATGACTGAAGTGCCCTTGAGTAAGACACCTAAACCTAACTGCTCCCCGGGCACCATGGATAAGGCTGCCCACTGCGTTGGGCACATGTTCTCACAGCTCAGTGTGTTCACTAGTGTGTGTGTTTCAGTGCACAGATGAGTTACATGTGGAGGTCAAATTTTAGACAAAAATGATGTGATAAATAAGTGTGTGCAGTCACACTGACAGTAAGTGTAGATGTACAGAAGCAGCTCTGACTCTAAAATGTGTAACTCAGACTTCAGGCTGTGAGCTCAGAGCTCTCTCACCATCCACACAGGACGGGCGAGCGTGGGTCGTCCCTGCCACCTGTCCACTAAAGCACGAACACTTAACCGTCTGAGACCTCTCCTCAATCTTATTCTTATTACAGCACCGACGAGCCGCCACCACCTCACACGTCCCCGGAGTCACTCCAGAGTAACCTGAGAGAGAGAGAGACAGAGACAGACACAGAGAGACAGAGAGAGAGAGACAGAGACACACACAGAGAGACAGAGAGAGAGAGAGAGAGACAGAGAGAGAGAGAGAGAGAGAGAGACAGACACAGAGAGACAGAGAGAGACAGAGACAGACACAGAGAGACAGAGAGAGAGACAGAGAGAGACAGAGAGACAGAGAGAGAGACAGAGACAGACACAGAGAGAGAGAGAGAGAGAGAGACACACACACAGAGAGAGAGAGAGACAGAGAGACAGAGAGAGAGAGAGAGAGACAGAGAGAGAGAGAGAGAGAGAGAGACAGACACAGAGAGACAGAGAGAGAGACAGAGAGAGACAGAGAGACAGAGAGAGAGACAGAGACAGACACAGAGAGAGAGAGAGAGAGAGAGACACACACACAGAGAGAGAGAGAGAGAGAGAGAGAGAGAGAGAGAGAGAGAGACAGAGAGAGAGAGAGAGAGAGAGAGAGACCAACAGATTATAATACAGAGCACATTATGTGATTTTATGCTGAGAAAAAAACATTAATATTAGACTAATTACTAATAATAGTGCTATTAATATAATAATATAAATGATTAATACAGTCTGTGTGCAGTTGTGTGTGTGACTCCAGTATTACTGATAATATTAAGTCAAATCAGTGGTACTGGTGATGTAATGAACCCACGAGACTGAGGAGCATCGAGGAGAACATACAGAACCAGAACACAGGAGCTCTTCACTCTGCTGACGTGTGGCACTGAGGATGATGGTGATACGTGTGTTTGTGTAGATCTCGGAGCTGTAAATAGCTCTTTATTAGTCATTAGAGCTGACCTGAGCGCTCTCTCACAGGGACACAGGGTCTGGGTGTCCAGCAGGTGTAATGAGTCCTCAGAGAGACACAGCGAGCTCACCTGGATGACCTCTGGAGCTTTGGTTGCCGCTGGACACTGACTGAGCGCAGAGGAGCCACAGACACAGCAGCAGAAACAGCTTTTCATCCATCTACAGTACAGTACAGCCAAAACACTCATTATCAGCCATTATTCATCATCATCGTCTTTACTCTTCATCACTGTGATATTACATTCACACTGAGTCTCTTTATTATTCCTCCTTTATCTCCTCTGTACACAGCGGGTCTGTCTTTGACTGTGAACGCTGTGTTTACTGACTTTATTGTACAAAATTAAAAGCAAATAAATCAGCTGACAGCACTGACGTTACTGATATGTCATCAATCAGTAATCAGCCCAAATAATCAGTCCATTACTACCTGCACCATCATCTCATGTAGTATGTGGAGCATCAGTAAGCATGTGGCCCAAGTTTAGATTAAATAACTAATAAGTACACAAACGGAAAGAGAGATCAGAGCTGCTGTTAATCTGGTCTAAAATCCTCCTCCACACCCTCATCTACAACAGCAGCTTTCAGAGGAAATCACTGGACAGCTGCTGAAGTCCAGTGTTCATTACTCACTAATAACGGCACAAACTTTACTTTAAAGTCCCTGTTAATTTGAGTCAAATACTCAGCGTTAAAGAGGCCACATCACGGACTGTATCACACACACCACTCCCTCTCCATCTCTTTAATTCACTGTTTCCCACACATTAACACATGCAGCAGCATTAGCTCCGCCCATTCTCATTTAAGTTAGAAGGAGTGTTTCTGTCAAGACTGCTTTTGTTGCTGAAGTTTAGTTTTTTTACAGTCAGTCATAACTAATCTGATTTACATGTGTGTGTCTTAAAGGCACAGTAACAATATCAACTGTTTAAGGTTAAAAAACGGCTGGAAAAATCATCTCCAACATGATACATCATATATCTGCATCACCATCATCACCAACATCACAGCCACCAACATTATCACCACCATCACCATCATAGCACCACCATCATCCCCATCACTATCATCACCATCATCCCCAATATGTGTATCATTACAGTACCTGAATCAACAGTAACATCACCAATATCACCACCATCACAGCCACCACCATCATCCCCATCACCCCCATCACTAACATCCCCAATATGCGTCTCATATACCTGAATCAACATTAAAACCACCAATATCATCATCACTATCATCACCAATACATGTCTCATATACCTGAATCAACACTAACATCACCGCTATCATAGCCACCAACATTATCACCACTATCACCACCATCCCCATCACCAACATCACCATCATCCCAAACATGATACATCATATATCTGCATCACCATTATTACAAACATCACCATCATCACCAATACAAATAAATCATCACCAATACATGTCTCATATATCTGAATCAAAATTAACATCACCACCATCACAGCCACCAACATTATCATCACCATCCCATCAATAACATTATCATCATCATCATCCCCAATATTTATCTCATATACCTGAATCAACATTATCACCACCATCCCCATCACCAACATTATGACCATGAGAGAATCAGTCTCATATCTAATTCACCATCATTCCCATCACCATCAGCGACATCATCGCTCAAAGCAGTGAAATAAGCCGAACTTCCCCTTTAAGAGTCAATTCAGCAGAAATGATTTACTGTGATTCTGTGCTTTAGGGTAACAGCCTGACCGCAAATGACTGATGGCCCAGTTCTGACCCAAATATCACCACAAAATGATGCTGACTTCATCTGAGTCCAAGTGCTGGAACACCTCACTTTAACCTCAATTAGACCAGAACTCAGGATAATGTCAGATGACTACAGTCGGGCCAATTTTGTCCCAAAATACAAACACTTGACATGGTGGGTAGTGCTTGGGCCACATGTAGCCTCGAGTTCATGACAAATGTTAAAACATGTCAGTTTTGGACACACATGTCTTAACTGGGCCGTTTTTGGGCCAGACTGGTCTGTTATGTGAGACACAGAAGCATTAATCACAAGCAGAAAACAGATTTGTACATAAAAAAGGTTTTACTGAGTTTATAAGCTCTGAGATTTCTACACACACCTTACCTTTAAGTCTGGAGCAGCTGGAGGAGCTCAGAGGTTCCGGACTGTTCTCTTAACATCCAGAACCTGATCCGGAGGACAGTACCAACATTATCCAACCAGTTTAACAAAACACCATTACAAAGTCATCAAACAAACGAGAGCAGCATCTGCAGCAGTGTCTCCTCCTCACCTGTCACCTCCCACTCAGTCAGCCACGCCCACTTTCACCTGAGCACTGCTGATGTGCTGAAGAGAGAAACTACGAGCAGATAAAAATACAGCCGTGAGACGCAGAACTTCATTCATTCTCAGCTGTGGTGAGACCATCACCCCCCACCCCACTAACCCCCAGGGCAGGATGAGGGTTTATCACAAACTTAATCAGGAGAACATCTGCTCCGCCCCCCCTCAGCAGAGCCCCTCCTTCACTCCTCTAAAGGAGATTACTGGGGTCAGTTATCAGCTCTCCATCCTTTTACTTTCTGAGGTTTTAAAGGCGACGTTCAGCATTAAGACACAATTACGTCTCTCTGCACTGATGAATGTGACCAAACATTCTTTTAAATGTTTTATAAAACACTCCATATGCTTAAAACATTCACACAACACGAGTTTTTGATTGGCAGGTTATAAATAAATAAAAAACAATTATGATAACCTCCACATGTGCCCATAGGTGGGCAGCCCTAAACACAGCGCCCGGGGAGCAGTTGGGGGTTAGACCGGTCACATGACCACCAGACCACAGCTGTTTATTACTGACAGTACTCTTATCATTAAAAGTGTCATTTAACTTTTTTCTCCAGGAAACTGTCAAATTCACGTCATTAATAAACTGAATGAGGCCTTTAACACTAACAGCCAAAACATTACAGTCATCTACTGAGCACACTAGTGCATCTCCACATATTTACAAAAAGCTCATGTGTGTGCATAACTCGTATGTCATTTATACGTTAATTAGACATAAAGTGACATTTTAAGTTTTATTTTTGTTGTAGTGTTGAGACTAATCCTCTGTTAGACACACCTGCCTTGTTGGTCTTGTAGATGTAAAGTCAGAGACAGCAGCTCAGATCAGTGTGTGTTGGTGCTCTGGTCCTGATGCTGGTGTCCAGCAGTGACACTGAGGCAGCTCTGACACACACCAACACACCACCACCACGTCCGTGTCACTGAGAATGACTCCCCTGCTCTGTGGGGGGTCCTGACCATTAAAGAACAGACTGAATAAAACAGAAACTGATGGACTAACATTTCTCTGATGTCATTAAACGTCTGTTGCAGTAAAATCATCAGAATCATCTGCTTTACTGGAGATTTACACAACACACACAAAACAGTGCACTCAGTATGTACTACAGCAGTCAGGCCCTCTGCGCTAAAGTACACCACCTTTACAGGTTCTGCACACAACCATCATGCTTAAATGGTTTGAATGGAGAATGTGGGCATCTAGAACCATTTTCTAAAACACCAGACATGGTTCCACACCTGACATCGTACCTATAAAAGCAGTTTTAGTGTTTTACAGGAGTTTTTAACACTCTGATCACCTCCACCAGATCAGATTAGCAGCCGAGTCTGTTTTTAACATAAATAATAAAAAATAAACAGAAAACAGATTTATAATTAGAACAGACTTCATCTTATAATCAGTCAAGTATTACAGAACCTAAACATTATATTAGCTCTGTTAGCCAATCAGAGCGCAGATGGGACTTAAGGCAGAGTCTCGAGACCAAACACTTCAGCACACAAAGCTGCACTTAAGGCTGAAGGCTGAACAGAAGCCGTCTTCTCAAAGCACCAACAGCTGAAGATGGACACGCCCCCTCTGTCACAACCGGACGCCGCTTTGCATGGAAACACAACGTTTTGCTTTGTTTTATTACAGTTTTATGTTTACAGACAAGCATACATGTGATCTGTGTGTCTGAGGACAGTTTCTCATAAAAACAACGAGTGTTCAAATCCACCCCCAGTGCAGGTTTGTGCCAACTCCTGGTTTGACCTCTCCTGTGAAGCTGGAGCGACACGTTTATCTCCATAAGACAACGTCTGAGCTTTGAGGGAGACTGAAGAAGCACAACATAAATATTACAGGTCAAACAGTCTTATTTACACAATAAAACATACTTAAATATGACTAATTACAGATAAGAGTGAACATCTGCTGTGTAAAGACGAGGAGGTCACACAGGTGAACAGGCTTCACTGCAGGACGATCAGGGAGGGTCTGAGATGTGCCAGCTGGACTGATCATGTTCACGATGTGAATTTGAGCTTGAAGAGGACCGTCTGTGGGGTCGTCACATCAGCCACCGCCAACTCCTGCCCGTCAGCCAGTCCCAGCTCTACAGCAGCCCAGACAGACAAAGGTTTAGTGTAACACTTCTTAACCATCATCAGGACCATTTTAACAGGATGTTCTTCATGTTCCTCACACTCAAAAGTTTGGACACCTGAGTTACAGTGATGCTCCACAGATCAGACGTTTTTCTTTACGTTTGGTTATTGAAGTCTTGTGTCATGTTAAACACAGATCTACAAGCCTGTGTGGGATGGAGGTCATCCTCAGCACCAAGCTTCCTTTCTCTGATCTGTTGATTGACAGCAGGGTCACATCTTGTTTTATAAACGAAAGCCTCTGCACAACCAGCCCAGCACTAACTGTGTACTGCAGTGGCTCCCAAACACTTTTAAAAATAAAAATGTCTCTTTATCTTATGTTAGCAGCACTCAGACATCTTTCATTTGCCCTGCTGTGCCCCCTTTAAACCCCCCCCCTCCTTAAATCCTATTTAAGACTAAAGAAAGCTCACCTTTCAGAGTTTTGCAGAGATTGGGTCTTGTTCTTTCTTCAATGGAGGCAACAGTCTAAACACAGAAAAGCAAAGAAATGAGACGCTCGGTCTCAAACACTATGAAGTGTTTAGATCATCACGTCTTACCTGTAAGTAAAGGGTTTTATTTCTGCCTTCAAGTGTTGCAGTAATAGCTGGAGATTTCATTTGTCTACAAAACACAACATTAGTCTGTCAGAGAGAAGCATGTCTCTAATTTAGACAGATCATGTTATTAGTCTCAGAGGAAGATGTACAAATACAGCAGATTCAGAATAATGTACACAATAAAATACCTTTAATGGCTAATATGCTCTCTGACCTCCAAACAGCTCTGAACAGGTCTTCTGCAAGACCTCTGAGGGTGTGTTGTGGTATCAGACAGAGATCTGTGGAATTTGGAGGTCACTGTGCTCAAGAAACCAGGCCTTGATTGTACTGTTTTGGGGAATTTTCAACCGATCTCCAATTTGTCATTTATTTCTAAGGTTCTGGAAAAGGTTGTTGCTTCACAACTGTTAAAACATCTGGACACAAACAACCTCTTAGAAGTGTTTCAGTCTGGTTTTCGCTGCCATCATAGTACTGAGACTGCACTCTTGTGTGTCCTTAATGATCTGCTTCTTTCTTCTGACTCTAACCGTCCTTCTGTTCTCCTGTTATTGGATCTAACTGCTGCATTTAACACAGCCAAACACAGTGTACTCATCTCCCGTCTCTCCTCTCTTGGTCTTTCTGGGGTTGTTCTTTCCTGGTTTACTTCTTATTTGGCTGACAGAACTCAGTTTGTGTCCATTGGTAAACATAAATCTCATACTCTCTCAGTTACACAGGGTGTTCCCCAAGGCTCTGTCCTTGGTCCCCTGTTATTTATTATTTACATATTGCCCATTGGTAGCATTATTCATTCTTTTGGACTCTGTTTCCATTGTTACGCTGATGACATTCAGATCTACTTTAACCTCAAACTTACTGAGTCTTTTCCTCCACCTGCACTGTTGTCCTGTTTACAAAAATTAACAAACTGGTTAAATACTAATTTTCTTAAACTCAATGCCAAAAAAACTGAATTCCTGATTGTTGGTTCTAAGGCTGCCATCTCACCCTACACAAGTTGCACCCTTGGCATAGATAACACAAGTGTCCCTTCTTCACCCACCGTTTCTAATCTGGGAGTTATATTTGACCTTACACTCAGCTTTATGTCACACATCAAATATCCCAAACATCATCAACCAGATCAGACTGTCTGATATATCCCACAACTTCACTGTAATCCATCCGTTTCTACTTTGTTCAGCCTGTTCAGTGGTCAGGACCCCCCACAGAGCAGGTGGATCATTCTCAGTGACACTGATGGGGTGGTGGTGGTGTGTTAGAGCTGCTGATGTCCTGAACATTAAAGAACAGGCTGAAGAAAGTATACAGAGAATCTTGTGTGTAAGTGTGCCTAATAAAGTGGCCAGTGATGGTGTATAAAAGTACTCACAGAGAGGCGTTCTCAGTCAGATACTCCAGCACTTCCTGTAGTTTAGCAGAGGGCGGGAACTGTAGTTTCTGAGGAACTTGACTACATGCCGAGCAGTTCTCCTGTTAGAAACAAACACAAAAAGCTCCTTTACTAATAAAAACAAAGACAAACTAAAGATTTCATCCATGAAGGAAACTGCTGGGGTACCTTTCGCTCTGCCTCAAAGGTGTACGAATATAAACCATCCACATCATTAAACACCAGGTAATTATTCAGAGGAATATAAGCACTGAAATCAAAGGACAGACACGATGCTTACAGTTTAAACACCAACAGCAGTTTCAGATGTTAATGACATTTATTCACTGAACACGCTCACCTTGTAGCAATCTTAAAAACTTCTGTAGCACAAGCAGCTGCAAAAAAACACAAAGTTTTAGTACAAACTAAGATTTTTACAGGAATTAAACTACTGTTTACTATAATCAGTTTGTTTAGTGGTCATCTCACTTCACCAGTTAATGAGCTAAACAACAGATTATACTACTGAGCACTAATCACTATCCTCCATGTGAAGGCTGTGAGAACTTTATAGTACATGTGCAGCTCTGGTCTTGCAGAGACGGTGTGTTAGAGAGGAAGTCAAGAACCATACCAGCGATGACGGCATTGGTGGAAGCAACAGCAGGGATGATTCGTTTAACCACTCCTGACAACCAAACAGAACACTTACAGTACTAGTACATCTCCAATAACAACAACAATAAAATAATAAGAAATTAATAATAACAATAAAATAATAACAACAACAACAATAATAATAATAACAATAACAATAATAATAATAATAATAATAATAATAATAATAACAATTTGTGTTTTTAATTTAATACAAAAAGGTAAACCATCATATTTTAAGGATTATGCAGTGACTTCAGGCTTTTTTGTTTTACAAATGCACTAAAAACAAAGTAATGATCTGCAAATCTCACAGACTCTTTATATTCACAATCAAACAGAACATCAGATGTTGAAAGTGAGATTTTACCATTTTATAAAATACTCGTTTAGACTTTGATGGCAGTAATTTGGGAATGAGTTCATGTCCTTTTTCTGTTACCTTGAGTGAGTCTGTATGTAACTCCAGTGATGCTGAACTCAGCTGCTCTCTCCAGAGACTTCTGAAACACCCACTGAATGTGTTCAGGGTTATCTCCATCCAGAGCGACTCCACCTGCGCGCGCACACACACACACACACACACACACACACACACACACACAAACAAGCATTTCAGCGCCACTCCTTTCATCTTATTTTCAGTGTTCCAGGCCGGGGTGTGTGTGTGTGTGTGTGTGTGTGTGTGTGTGAGAGATATATTGACATATTGCAAACAATAAAAAGAAATAAGAGACGGACTCTGATCAGTACGACAGGACTCAGAGGCTCTGCTTTCACACGGAGGCTGAATTCTATTTACTCCTCACAGAAAACCCAGGAAGAGAAAGCAGAGCAGAGAGAAACCTTTATGATGCTGTGCTAGAGTTCAAAATTATGTAAGAGTGGTAAACATGCCTGCAGCTCTTCTTAAAGTGTTAATATTAATACTAATCTCTCTAAAAACATGAATGTTGTGTCATTTCATTCAAAACTGTTTTATATTCATTACACACAAAAGGTCTGCTGATACAGTCTGAATAGTCATTTAAATATTATAATAATCTGAGATTACGTCAGACTGAGGACTGAAATGTGTCAGTTTGTTTGTAATGAATATAAAATTATTTCAGTTTTATTATTAAATTATGAACACAAATGAACTTTTGAGACAATCTTCTCATTTTTGATGTGCCAGTATAATCAAAACACTCACAGCTGTGAACATTCTGTATTTAAACTGTTTACACCTTCATTGCAGGCTCTGAAAATGTTATGTAAATGTTAGTTATTTGATATTTCGGGTTACTGTAACCATGTGAGGTGAAATTAGATGAGGGGGCGTCCAAGCTGCACTGTTGTTCCCGGGCTGAGTGAGCTGTGTCTCACTGTAAACATGATGCTACATCAGAGCTACTAGACTTACTGAGATCTTCACCCACAGATACTGACTCTAGGACATGAAGAGAGAGTGTGTGTGTGTGTGTGTGTGTGTGTGTGTGTGTGTGTGTGTGTGCTGTATATAAACTGTAAGAAAGATGTTTGAATGGCTCAAGACTGCAGTAATAATGTGGATTTCATGAGATTAACAAGTTTTATTCCACAAATGCCTTTAAAGCCACTTTTCTGATAATATTAGTGAAATCAGACATGCTTAATCTGGGGGATGAAAGAAAATTTCCCATAAATTTAGTAAAGCTCTACTAATAAGAATGACATTTACGTTTCATCGTTGACCCTGTAATTACAGTAGAGGCAAAAAAGGTGCACAAGTACCTCCAAATGGTTTCTCTTTGGGCCACTGCAGTATCCTCACATACTCTATGCAGTGTTCAGGCAGCCGTGGCATTGATGCAATAGTGCACATGGGGAAATTTATCTACAAATACAATAAAAAGCACAACAGAGACAGATAAACACTTACTTTCCTCAGTCTGAACAACACACACAACACATAAGTGACATTATTATGGATTAAGCCCAGTTTTACACTTTTCTGAATGGACTTTCTGTGTGGCTCAGGACTAGACTTAATCCTTGTCTAGGAAACAGATCCAAAGTGCTGAACAATGATGTGGATTAAAATTCATTTTGATATAAAATTATCAGTAAAAGATCATGAACTGATATGCAGTTAAGTAAAGGTTTGGCCGATTATCAGCCCTTACGATAATCACTCCAATTTTTAGTAATTCATGAATTAAGTGAAAACTCTTCATGCTGAGAAGTGCTTCTTTGCTATGTGCATATCTACCTTTACCTGAAATTCCTGAAAGGGATCAATAAAGTATATCTGTATCTGATCCAAACAATGTCCCACCCACAGCATCATGTGATCAAAACGTGGACCGGATGTCAATTAAACCCAATCAAACACGCTTTTCTGTGTTTCTACAGCCCTCACAAGCAGTTGTGGGTGGGGTTTAAAACTGTACTGCAACCAGCCACTAGAGGGCAGAGACATTACAGCCTCACTTCTCTACTGCTGCCGTGTCCAGTTCTCATATACAGTCTATGCCTCAGAGCTAAGATTTCAGGAGGACCGGAGATGGGTTCTCTGGACCTCTCCCAGGTAAGGAGTGCATGAATTGTGACCACCATTAAGAAACCATTACCTGTGGAGGGTAAAGCTCTAATGTGCAGTCTATACACGCCGTCATTCCGGGCAGGATAACCCTCGCATTCCCCTTAAAGCCTTCTGTACCTCCATCGATCAGAGGGATGATGGAACTAGGATCCAGAACACCATCTTCATACACAAGCAGTGACAGCTGAGGAGAACCACAGTCAGACAAATACAAACCCAGTAAGACATCCAAGCTGAAGAAATGACCTTCTGCTGATGTGGACATCAATACGAGTACAACATCTTGTCTACGCTCGGCCTCATTCTCTAAAACTCAACTTTTAAATGACAGAAAAAAAAAATCAGCACAAACCAGCATTCCGTTCATCCAGCGGCGAGCAATGATGGAGTCCAGCCCACAAACGATAATGTGAAATTCTGCAAACAATGCAAAATCAATCAGATCAGCTCTGATACCATCACCACTGGTTGGATTCCTGAACAAGTGGGCACTAAGCTAAGCAAGGCACCTAACAACCACGTGTTCCCAGGGCCTCACAGATGATGTGACTGCCCGACTCTCTGGGCATGTGCTCACTGATCTCCTAGTGTGTGTCTGCTCACTGCCCCTTAAGCCTTGTTCAGACCCACTGAGGACGCGCCATGGGACAAGCAGCCACAGTGACGTAAAGGTATGTGACACTTAAAAACTAAGACACAAGGGCCAGTCCTCAATCGCTCATTGGACAGAGTCTCCTGCAGCTTTTAACAGGGGTGCCCAAACCTTTGTATGCCACTGTTCATACTGAACTGAGGAGACTTGGCTGTTTCTACTGTGCAGCTTCCAGCAACAGAGTGCCACCCCAGCCCTGGCATCAACGTACACAACAGGTATGAACATCAAGACGTGTGCACAGTCTGACATTCACATCTACACTACACATGAGCCAGCCTTTAGAGTGTGTGTGTGTGTGTGTGTGTGTGTGTGTAAAGGCCTGTTTGGATGGGACACTCACGTCTATAAAATGATTCATCAAAGTCCTGAATCTTCTTGAAGTGCCTGAATGAATGTTAAAGAAACAAACGATTGTGCACAGAGTCGTATCACCACTGAAGTGCAACATTACAGTCGACGTTCAAACATTTCACTTTCACAGCGTGAAGGATACGGCACAACGAGACATCCTGGCACTCGTCTGTTTACAAAGTCAGCGGCCACCTCCGCTTTGGGACGTCCCACATCCTTCGACCTCCAAAACAGACACAAATACAACTTTAGAGACTAAAAGTCCTACAGAGAAGAGATTTTAACTCCCGGCTGAGCAGACTGCACACTTACCTGAAAAGAAACTGTCTGTTCAGATTGGACACGTCAATGGTGTCCATGTCTACCACGTGAATCTGACGGAAACCTGACAGAGCCTGAAACACAGTAAACACTCAGTAACAAAACAGTGATCCTCTGCAGGTCGTGGACGTCTCCTAGTGACAAAACAATGACTCACAAATGACACAAAGTCCGAGACAGTCCAAAGGCAGTCTAAGTGCACCATCTGTACCTGTGGTAAC
>BRDA01001365.1:7683-26807 GCA_036984385.1 Crenuchus spilurus | reverse complement strand
TGACAGCTGCTCAGCGGGACTGACAGCTGCTCAGCGGGACTGACAGCTGCTCAGCGGGACTGACAGCTGCTCAGCGGGACTGACAGCTGCTCAGCGGGACTGACAGCTCAGAGGGACTGACAGCTCAGAGGGACTGACAGCTCAGAGGGACTGACAGCTCAGAGGGACTGACAGCTCAGAGGGACTGACAGCTCAGCGGGACTGACAGCTCAGATGATAATCTGTGATGGTGATGGTGAGTAAATGACTATAAACAGTATAAACACTGTGTGTCTCTCAGAGCTACAGCTGCCACATTCCTAATATCAGCACTCCTGAACCAGAGACATCAGAACTGGACTCAGCAGAACCAGAACTGGACCCGAGTCATCATTTCATTAGTAAATCAGCTCCTAGAGTCTGAGAGACACAGTCCAGTCTGTCTGAAGTCCAGTGTGCAGGTTAAAACACAGCCACTGTTATACTTGACTATACTGTATTTCTCACACTCAGGACTGTACTGCTGCATCTTCTTTGGTCCTGTGCTTTGTACTGTGTCATACTGACTAAAGCCTTGTGTAATTATGGTGCTGTGTTGTGTTGTATTTATTGTATATTGTGCACTTGTGTTGGAGGTTCTGGAGGAACACTTCTGTTTCATTGTGTACGTTTATTTACCCGAAATGACCAGAAACCTCACTTGACTTGTCTGTAAACACTGGCACTACACACTTGTGAAGCTCTCAGAACAGCTCTAGAACTTTACCAGGTTCTTTAGTAGCTCGCAGCCAAGACCTCCGGCTCCGATGACAAGAATCTTGCATGTTTCCAGTAAAAACTGGAGCGTCTGTAAATGAAGAGAAGATTAACAGGGGGGTGATCTTCCCAAAAAAGATCAATACTTTATCACACCAGTATTAACAGTCGTGAGCTTTCTTCCCAATACTTAAATATAATGGTGAGAATATTCAGGCTTACGGCCTATTTACACCATTTAAAACACAAACACTGCATTAAAGCCATGTAAGAGTCGACGGATATGTTTTTAGTTATTTTTAGGAGAGCAATGATGGATATTTAAGACCAGGATTTTACTGAGCACACATTGTTCTTTATTTGTTTTATGACGTTAGTAAAAACATCTTTATTATAATGGAAAGAGTTCATTGCTCAACATCAAACCCAATTATCAGTCAGGGCTGATCAACCACTAATTAAAACTTTGTTTTAGGTACAGGGTGTCTAATTTACTTCTTTACCCAAATGACTGATTAACTCTGACACTACTGAAGATCTGGTGCTGAAATGGTGATTAAATGAAGCTCAGTCTGTGTGTAAAAGTCTGACATGTATGATTACAGTGCAGGTAGACGAGTGTTCATGTCTGATTACTATCCGCGGATGTAGGAGTGGAGGCCGGCGCCCGTCCAGCCGTCATTAGTATTAAAGAAATTCATGATTATTTGAGTAAAGAAGCAAACAGGACATCCTGTAGGAAAGTTATGATCAGAACTCACTCAGAAAGACTTAAAATGTACTTAAATTAAATTTTAGTAATATTAGTAAGATGATCCAATTTCTGACTTATTTGAAAAGACTGACTGATATGTTTTGTTGTTTTTTATTCAGGCTAATAATTATTTTTAATCAACTGATATTTGGGATGGATATTAATTTACTATAAATATATTAACTAGTGTGGCTTTTACTCACAGCTTACATTAAATGATCAGTTTAATATTAGAACTTTATTAAAAATAAAGAGCTCTGAGCTGTAAAAACACTGAAAAGCCCGTTTGTCTGGATTCACTCCACGTGGTTCTCATTTCTACCAGATTTACCTGATCAAATTCTACTAATTTTGAGTCTGTATTGAAAATCAGGGTCATCCTCACAACAGGACCGATTCAGTGCTCGCTCACCTCCTCGCTTGCTTCAAAGTCAGGATGTGTGAAAGGTCCAGATCTCTCCAGAAACTTCTGCACATGACTCCACCGCCCATCCCAGTCACCACTGCTGCCGACATCCACTGCCATTCTGGAGAGAAAAACCTAATCACTACATACTGAATGTCTCTCAACCAAAAAAAACATGTACATCATCTAGCCTACATAAAACAATCACAAACTGGTCTGTGGACCAATCACAGTGTCCGACAGCAGACCACACAAAGAGAAAATATACACAAAACAACGTGTACAACATTAGTAATTTAAGCAGACAACCAAATTAGGATGTCTTTTATTTTGTATATTACCTTAAATAAAATCAACAGTGTAGTCCAACTTAAAGGACTCTTATTTCTAACATAAGTACTTTATTAATAATACACCATTACCTAAAAACCTAAAACAACTTAAGATGTGTCTACACCATCAACTTACATGACCAGTACCAGCCATCAACACTAACCTACTGTTAATGAACCAGGCGACCCAAAAGTATCCAGACTAACTGAATTCAGACGTTAGGGGGCACTGACAGTGTAGTCTAAAGCATGCTCTAAAACAGGGGTGCAGCACAATATGGACACAGTGTGATGCTGAATGATAAAATGATACGCTATAATTAAAAGTGTGTAATGAGAAGAGATGCACAGATATGGGATGTTAATGTCTGATATGATGACCGATAATTAACAAGATTGTATCCAAAACAGACATCATACCAGTCATTTATACAAAATATCATAACAGACATTATGTAATGTAACATTCACAGCCATTATTGGACGTTAAGAGTGTCTCAGAGTGACCTGAAGGTGGCGCTGTGGGGACTAAACAAAGAAAAATTCCCCACTGTACAAAAAAACAGGACAATTACGAGTAGGAATCATCAGCCATAATTTTAACAATTACGGTTGATAATTTAGATTAATTAAACAGTGTATATACATATATCGTACATCCCCAGTAATGAGCGCAGTTTATTTTATTTATTGCTGTGAATTTAAGCAGAGATGTAAATTATCTCGAATT
Organism: Crenuchus spilurus; assembly: GCA_036984385.1. NCBI lineage: Eukaryota > Metazoa > Chordata > Actinopteri > Characiformes > Crenuchidae > Crenuchus > Crenuchus spilurus. Next base: position 23,850 of record BRDA01001365.1, on the reverse strand, counting down.
TAAAGAGTAAAAATGATGAAGTTATAAGAGCGTTATTCACTATTTTGTTCAAATGATCTAGTTTCTAAATGTTTATATAATCACAGACTTATATTTTATGTAATTTTATGATGAGAAATTAATACTGAATTACTGTTTCATTCATTTTAATCTCAGCTCTGAATTATTCATCACATTAAAGGCACTTAAGAGAAGTACTTTAGTACATAGTCACAGTCATCACTGCTTTAAATGGTGTTGATGTATTATGAGTATATTTACTAAGTGATCGCAGTGCTGCATAAACAACCCCAAATCCACACTGTGCAAATTATAAATAAAAACAGAATTCAATGATGTGAAAAGCTCATCGACCCATTTTATTCAGAACAGAACACAGAACTCATATCAGGTACTGAAAGTGAGACATTGGACCATTGCATGAAAACATTTTTTGCAGAATTTGCAGGCATCTCAAAAAAAGACAGTCGTGTACTGAATCTGACCACAGAACAGTTTTCCATTTTAAATGAGTTTTGGCTCAGAGAACATAACGTGTCTAAATCCTGTTGACATACTATATCTGGCTCCTTCACAAGATGCAGCTTTAAATTGCATTTGTGGATTGCACAACAAAGTGTGTTCACAGATGCTGATTTCTGCATGTGTTCCTGAGCCCATGCGGTGATTTTCAGTACAGAATCATGTCTGTTTCTAATGCAGTGACCCTCAATTACCTGAGGATCACAAGCATCCAATATTGATCGTCAGTCTTGTCCTTTGTGCACAAGGATTATCCAGATTCTCTGAATTTTTTGATGATATAACGTACTGTAAATGGTGGGATATTTTTTTTAAAATCACAATTTTATGTTGAACAATTTTTATGCAATTGTTCTACAATTTTAAACACAGTTTCACAAACTAGTGAACCTCTGCCTTTCTAAAATGCTATTTATAGTCCCAGTAAAGTGATTTAGTTGAAAATGAACCCTCCAGATGTTTTTTAAAATTTATTAGGACCACTTATTACCCAGGCTTTTGTTGGCCCATCCCAACTGAGATGTGTTGCTGCCATCAAGTTCATTTATTTTGATTAAATTTGTCTCACTTTGAACCTCTGATATGTTCTCTGTTCTATTGTGTATAAAATACGGCTCTATGAAATTTGAATATGACTGGATTTTATTTTTATTTACATTTTAAACAGCATCTATATCTTAATATTTTTTTAATTACTGTACAATTTTGATTTCCTGTTTGTTTCTAATCAAATAAATGTTTTTCGTCTCCAGTTGTTGGTCGGAGACGTTCAGCAGTCTTATAAATGACTTTGTAAAAGTTGTTCAGCTCCAGAAGATGAAAGTTTGGAAATACTTTAAACTGACTTTGTACATTACAGCAGCACCAACACAATCGCCTGAACATAAAACAGCTGCTTTTCTAAAGACCAACCACCAGAAAAGCTAAAACATCTGCAAGCATCAGCAGTCTGCTTTTATCTTTGGTAGGGAAGAATTAGCTTCAAAAAAATAAAAACCTAATTTTTAAAGCCATAAAGTCATGTGACTGCTTCCTCACACTTTACAATAATGAGAAACAATTGTTTACAATCTGTGCTCCACGCCCCTTATCTAATATATTTATATTTTTAAGCACATTTATTTGTGTGGACTGCCATAAACACAACAGATAACATTTCAACAATGTAGACAAATATAAGTAGTGAATAAGTAAATAATAAAGTAGACAAAATTAATAAATTAAATATTTTACAGGGTAAATAATAATGGTATGTATGTATTCTCTCAGTATATTTTTGTTTATGATGCTGGTTTAAAAGTAGGACTTTTAATATATAAACACTGTTTACATTCAGTGTTTGTCACACACAGCTTGTTATGAAAATAAAAGGAGCTTAAATGAGCTGCTCAGCTTGTGAGGAGACATTAGTAGTTTAGAATAAAGCACTAAATGGACTTTAAAGTCCTGAGTCGAGCTGAACTGTCTCCTGAGCTGTGCTAACACTCAAACCTGCTGTTAGCGCTTTAGCATTTCATCACTAACTTCTCAGTCAGCTCCTCTATTCTCCTTCTTTTCTTCTCCCTAAAACGAGAGAGTAAAAGAAGGTTCAGGCACAGTCTGACAGCAGACACAATCATCAACACATCAGCATCATTTGTGCCCTAAATATCAGCCTGTTTCGGCGGTACTTACGGCTCTTCTCCATCCGCCATACTGCACACTCTCAGCGGGCCATTCTTCTGCTGCCGCCGCTTCTTCTCTAGGCCTCCAGGCGGGCCGCGGCACCGCACAGCAGCGCCTCTAGTGGCGGTAGGGCTGAAACACAGCTATCAGCGGTAACATGAGCTTTTCATTTGGATTTTGGCATAATCATGAAAAAACATATTTTATACATTTTTGTTTTGGTAAACAACAACAACAACAACAACAACAACAACAACAACAACAATAACAATAATAATAATAATAATAATAATAATAATAATAATAATAATAATAATAATTTTGTTATTCTTATTGTTATTATTTATTTCAAACTACATTAAATGCAGCTCAAAGTGCTTTACAATAAAACAAAGATAGGTGGCAGTAATAATAATCAAAAATAAAAACTCACACAAACAGCATAAGGGAAAGTCACATAAAAAAGAGGATAAATCATTTAAAATAAGTTATCTATAAAATTAAACAAAGTGCACCAGACCAGGGGGATCAAATGAATAAGAGTCTTCTTTTTGTTAAAAATAATCATTTCTCAACAGTTCTGATGTAAAGATTGAATAACTCACAATGACTAGTCCAGCCTCCACATCATCTTGTCACTTGTGCACATCATTCTCATTCACGTTGATTTTGGAATAATCATGAAATTGACCAGTGACGTCTGACATGTGGGTCAAAAACGTCTCTGGTGAACAATCCTACACCCAAAACATCAAAGCAGTCGTTTAATCAAAAGTGCTGAACCTGCTCACACCTCAGTGTCACTACTGGAGGACCAACACACACTGAGCTGAGCTGCTGTCTCTGACTTTACATCTACAAGAACAACAAGGCAGGTGTGTCTAATAGAGGACAGTGAGTGACACAGTGTTTAACATCTCCAGCAGCTCTAACACACCACCACCACATCAGTGTCACTGAAAATGATACACCAGCTCTGTGGGGTCCCCGATCATTGAAGAACAGTGTGAAAGGAGGCTATATGTATATGTTTATATACTATTTACCATCATTTATTGCTGCAGAAACTCTGTCAGCTGTTGCTCTGTGATGAAAACCAGAAGATAAACATATCTCAGCTTAGTCTGTATCAAACCTCACCTTATCACCTCTTTTGTCTGAAAGTAAGACTGCTTACACAGCTTACAGGCTTTTCACAGCAGAGGTGACCTTCTTAATGAGCATGAATAATGCAATACAATATGTCAGCACCACTGTATGCTCCTTATGTTAGTCTTTCTGCACTAATGTTACAGAAAATACATCTTTACTTTTCTCTGTTAAATGATATTTTCAATATAAAACTCATTTACTATCATTTACTTATGCAGCTGTGCTGACTCAGCGGTCAATGTCAACCCAGTCGTCCTGTAACGCTGTTTAACTCAGATAACAGTATCATCGTTAGGTCCGGCGGTACTGCCCCGACACCGATAACTCTGATAAACTTAAACTGAGACTTAAACCTTTTTTATACTATTTACAGCTGAATGATGAAGGTCAACAGTAACCACAGAACCACACACTTTTACTGCAGAAGAACACTACTGTTCTAGGCTTTGAAGACTGACAACATCCACACGCCCTGCTGGTCCAGATACTTCTGTGATAGAAGGGTGAGTTAGGACAATGTCACCACTTTTTAGCTCAGTTTTAGCATCTCCCACAAAGCCTGACACTACCACCACCATGTTTCACAGTTTTAATATCTTCTGTTAACTCTCTGAAGCTGCTGCATTAGTGAACTGCCTTCAGAACAGTTCTGAGAACATAACACTTCTCATTTCATTTAAAAAATGAATGTATCACTGAACGTAACCACTATACCTGTCTCTGTACAGTAAAAATATGCCTTTTTAAGAAGAAAAGATGCCTTTATACAGTCAACTCTGAAAAGAATCAGCATTTAATATGTAATGGAAAGTGCATATGTCAGGAAATCAGGTTTTAATGCAACTCTGCATGTTAATCTTAAGTACAGAAACACAATCTACTGTAAACACCCACCTCTCCCCTCCAGGAGCGTGATTTTAGAGATTAGGGCTGAACTAAAGGGCATATAAAAGAGCAGGACTGGTGCTGTGCTCTCTGTACAAGGCAATAATGGGAAAGATAGTCTTGGTTTCGGGTAAGTGGCTTTGATAACGTTGACCATTTTGATGATGAGAAGTAATAGTGATTATATATTGTAACCGTTTTTGATTGTGAACTGTTTAATATTCAGATTTACTGATGTAGATTTTTTGAGATATAGTTTTTGGAGATGCACTAGTCATTCAGAATTCATTGTTCCGTCAATGATGCAAAGCCGTCGTGGATAAAGATGCAGCAAAACAGGTCTAAACCATGGTACTAGCACCACCATAAGCTTGTCCTGCCTGGTGAGCATCACAAACTTCTTTTGGGGGTCCAGAAATGTCCTCGCTTCCTGTTATGATGCACTTCTGCAAACTCGAAGATCAGACTTCAGTTCTTTAACTAAAACAGGGCACCACAGGGCACCCACTCACACCCGACTGTCACCCCCCTGACTGAAATCAGTACTAATCTTATTAATTAACCTTCAAATTAACTGCTAATCCTAGATGTTTGTAGACATTTACCACAGACTTCAGTGGTCCACTGTGGTGTGCTGATTGAATTGAATGGGACACTGCTGTTATGCATTTGGGAGGCTCGGTGTACCTGAAGTCCATTCACATCTTTTCTTCTCTTGTCTTTCTGGTCTTTGACCTCAGCTCTGGCCGTGCTGCTCCACATGCAGCTTGGTGAGTAAGTTGGTGTGGTGCCACATCTTTAATGTATTTATATTCATAAACCATCACAACATGAAGTGACTCAATTGCTCTGCTGCTTTGGACAGGCTCTGCCTATATCTTATCATGCTACTTCACCAACTGGGCACAGTACCGCCCTCCTCCGACCATCTACATGCCCAACGACATCGACCCGTGCCTGTGTACCCATCTCCTCTACGCCTTCGCCACCATGACCAACAGCTACCAGATCGCCACCTACGAGTGGAACGACGTGGAGCTCTACAGTCAGTTTAACGCCCTGAAAGACAAGTGAGTGTGCTGGGTCTTAAATGTCATGTTATTGTGATAAATTACATCACAATATGTGTTTACAAGTCTGTCGTCACTTTACTGCATTAAAGAGAGAAGCACTATTAGTCTCGGCTGTATATGGATGATATGATACTTTTGTGATATATTGTGGTACTGTAAGTAAATATTGTGATATTTAAAGTCTAATTTGAGTAAAACCCTCCTTACACGACTTGTTTTTATTTGATTGGAAGAGTCTAATGGCTGCAGATAGATTACAGCACTGCCATCTAGTGGTCTGGGGTTTAAACACAACACAGAATAAACCTCCAGCTGTTACATGTAAACTATTGATTCTACATTTATTCTGTGTTTATGAGAATCACTGAATATAAAATCACGATACTGAAGCGTATTGATATTATCGTACAGCCCCACCGGTGAGCGCAGTGACACTGAGCTGAGAGTTTCTCTGTTGGACATGTTGGGGTTTACACTGTAGTATATATATATAGATAGATATACAGTATATATATATATACACCTGCAGTTTATGTAAAGTATAGGGCGGAGTTTTTTCCACCATGTCCATTAATGAGGACACCTCGTTAAGGTCAAATCAAATCAAATCAAATCAAATTTATTTATAAAGCGCTTTTTACAACTGATGTCACAAAGCAGCTTTACAGGCTTAGTAATAGCAGACATCAAATCATTAATCCGCGGTGAGCAAGCCAACGGCGACAGTGGCAAGGGAAAACTCCCTCAGAGCTGGAGGAAGAAACCTTGGGAGGAACCAGACTCACATGGGGGACCCATCCTCCTCTGGTCTACTAATTCTAAGTGTGTGATAAATCATAATCATGTGATGTTGTTGTAATGTTCAGGTGAGCTGATATGGTGACAGTAGTGGGACAGGAATGATGATGATAGTGGTAGCAATGATAACGGACAGGTCGTTATGTCACTTATAGTGCGGTTACATTTATTTGACATTTTAGTGTGTTTATGTAAAAGTAAACAGTGTGTTCAGGTCTGAGGCATGTGCTTCTGTTTTTAACTCGAGTTAAACTGACTGACATGAGAGAACAGTCCTGCTCACACTGTGTTTGTAAAGCAAAGCTGTCTGAGCTTAAATAAAAGAGAATATGCCAGTTAAAGTCTGTGTCTCTGGGCAGGAACGGTGATCTGAAAACTCTGCTCTCAGTTGGTGGCTGGAATTTCGGCTCCTCTGGGTAAGAACACATTTTATTTAAGTGTTTTATAAGCAGTGAGGATAAATGACATTTTCCCCCAAATGCTCCTGACAGATTTTCTGCGATGGTGGCCTCTTCCACCAATCGTCAGACCTTCATCACTTCTGTGATTGCGTTCCTGAGGAAGTACGAGTTTGATGGGCTGGACATCGACTGGGAGTACCCGGCTAACAGAGGAAGTCCATCTCAAGACCAGCAGCTGTACTCTGTTCTGCTGGAGGTCAGTGATGGGCTGGACATAAGAGTTCTGTCTCATTTTAGCTTAACTGAGCATGCAGGTGCACTTAGACTGTAGTCCATCTGTTTCTCTGTATACTTTATTATTCTTCAGTGATCAGGACCCCCTACAGATGGACTACAGACTGTAAAAGTGCAGCAGGATGCTCAGTGGAGACCGTGTATGTATGTGTACCTAATGAAGTGGCCAGTGAGTGTATATCATCAGTACTTGTAGAATTACAATAGAATACAGATATATACACACTCATCATCTGTCTAACCTCACTGATTCAAAAGATTTTATAGTCCTGGACTACAGAACACTTAAGATTTTCTGCAGAAAAGAAGAAATAGTCCAGTACTAGGCTTAGTCCCTGTCTGCTAAACCAGTCCTCAGACGTCAGCATGTCTGTGATGGTGTGTTTGTGCTGATGGACAGGAGATGAGAGCCGCGTTTGAAGCAGAAGCCAAACAGACCAACAGGGCTCGTCTCCTGATGTCGGCCGCCGTCTCCTCCGGCCGAGGCACCGTCGAGACCGCTTATCAGATTCCTCAGCTCGGACAGTGAGTCAGAACCTCAGTACATCTCCATCCTCAGCGTCTCACTAAGACTCACCTCAGTGTCAGCCAGTGGAGCTAAAGGATGAGTTCACCCACCAATCACGTGTGCTTTGGCTGTAGTGGGCGGGGTTTGGGTTGTATTACAGTGCATTTGCTGAGGTACTGAGTGGAGTTTTGGGTGTTTAAACTACTGTTACAGTCACTAACTGTTGTAGCTGTGAGTTAAAATAAGCCTTAACATCTGAGATGTTTGTGTTCTGTCATGTCTTTGGGTTTATAATGAGCTCTTTCACTCTCAGACACTTTATTTACATCTTAAAGGTCAAATTAAGCAGATTTTATGTGTAAAATGACACACTGTAGTCTGTAGGTGGTGTCACTGATATTGTACTGTTCTCTCCTCTCTGTAAGGTCTCTGGATATGATTAACGTGATGACGTATGACATGCATGGCTCCTGGGACCCGTTCACAGGGGAGTGTAGTCCTCTGTACAGGGACTCCTTTGACAGTGGAAGCTACATTTATTTCAATGTGGTGAGTCTGGAGATGCCTCCCTATCAAATACGAGGGTGAGTAAAAACGGCCCTCTGGCTCTGAACTGATCTGAATCCGTTTGAGTGGATCTGGTTTATTTGGTGGGTTTACACCTGTTTTTTTAATCTGGATCGTCTCTATTTGGAATCCTGATCAACAAGCTGTAAACAGCGACTTCTGGATGCTGACTTTTGGGGATGTTTTGGTGATGACTGGACTGTTTAGGTGACTATTGAGTTTTAGTGTCTATAAGTAATGTTAGCCTCACAGCTCCAGTTCTTATAGTCCAAAAAAATCAGCATCAGACTCACCTTCAGACCACAAAAAAAACCATCACTGCTAATCATGACTGGGACGGGTATTCTTATTGTGCTGCAGTCATAAATGAACTGAAACCCTCACAGCTGTGATTATAAAAGCACAGACTTAGTACAGAAAGTGTTGATAAAACATAACAACCAACAGTTTTAATATCATTAAACCACATGGAGTCCTGGTCCTGGAGATCTGCCACCCTGGAGAGTTCAGACACACACCTGCAGCTCTGAAAGGTGGTAGATCTCCAGAACCAGGCTCTGGTATCGCTAAGCTGGGCTGAAAGCTGTTGATGCCAATCTGATGGTGTTTCTCAGGACTATGCCATGAACTACTGGAGGAACAACGGGGCTCCTGCAGAGAAACTACTGGTTGGGTTCCCGACCTATGGAAACACTTTCACCCTTACAAACCCTGCAGACCATGGAATTGGAGCACCTATCTCTGGAGCTGGAACCGCAGGCAAATACACTCAAGAAGCAGGAGAACTTGCATATTTTGAGGTATCTTAACTTAGACTCCACCTATAAACTATACTCAGCATCTCTACATAAACTGTCATACTGCTTTTTGTTTTTAATGTTGAGGCCGAATGGTAATTTGCCTCCAAATGAAATATTCTAATAACCTGAGATTCTGGATTTCTGATCAAGATTAAAAGACAAAATTGATAATGACAAAAAATAGGTGACAGTTTACAAAGGGAGGGACCCTGAGGCAGACGTAGCTCCTGCCCATTCATCTGCCGTTTTTGTTTACCACGTGTTTGTAGCACTTACAATTACTGGCCACCAGGTGGCAGCACAGAGTTTTAGTAACTGTCAGGCAGTTATAACATAATTCTGCACTTACAGCACGTATAGACATCCTGATGACCTTAAGAGTCAGGTGTGGATGCTCTATCAGTACATATTTATGTTTATAAGCTGTGTGCGCACAACCGAACGTCTGTGTCAGCAGTGGGTGCACCATGAAGTAGCTGAATTCACTAAAGAGAAAAGGTGTCTGGATGCTTTTGGACTTATAGTGTATATTATACACACACACTATTTGGACAAAAGTATTGGGACACCTACACATTACACCTACAGGAGTTTTCATACCATCCTGTTCTAAACACACAGGCATGAATATGAAGTTGGTCCCCACTTTTGTAGATATAACAGCTTCTAATCTTCTGGGAAGGATTTTGGAGTTCATGCAGGAGTGCCGTCTGTGCGATGCCGGATCGGTTCTAGTTCATCCTAAAGCATTTGATGGTGTTGAAGTCAGGACCCTTATAACTAAGGGACCTCGGACAACCTCTGATAAAGAACCCAGAGCATTATCCTCTACCAGACTTGGCACACTGACGTCCTCCTGGCATGTGTCAACCTCAGACTCATCCATTAGACTGCCAATAAGCACGATTTGTCACTGATGTAGTGTTGTGTTTAAACCCCTGAGCACTAGGTGGCAGTGTTGTAATCTCTCTGTAGCCATTAGACTCTTCCAGCCCAACAGAAAGTAGTGTGAGGACAGTTTTACTAAAATATCACAACACATCACCTCACAGTATCACAATATATCACCACTTCCTGTATCATGATGTTGATACCTCTTTCTACTGCGTGGCAGATCTGTACCTTCCTGAAAAACGGAGCAACGGAGGTGTGGAATTCCCAACAGGATGTGCCGTATGCCTATAACGGGAATCAGTGGGTTGGTTATGACAATGTGAAGAGCTTTGGGATTAAGGTAAAGACTATCCTGATGAATACTGGTGTGTGGAATACACCAGCAGTCAGTGATGGAGATATAAATGAACGTTTCTCTACAGGCTCAGTGGCTGATGAAGAATAACTTTGGAGGAGCCATGGTGTGGACCATCGACATGGATGACTATTTGGGCACTTTCTGTAACCAGGGCAAATATCCGCTGATCAATGTGCTTCACAAGGCTCTTAATCTGGACCAGCAAGGTAACAACGGCATTTTACTGATAATCAGTGGTTAACATCCTGCTCAACCGTTTGGTAGAGCACATTTAAGTCACTATATCTTATTGAAGAACTTAACACAGTGTGAATGTGCCATTTCTACCGATCGGTAGAGCTGTTAGGCTAAAAAACATCCACTAGATGTCAGAAATGCAACATTTTCTTGTCTGAATGTAAACCAGCAGCTTTGTAGTCACCACACTGAATAAACTGGATCAGAGCAGCTGCTGGGCATCTCCATAAAGCTTGTGAGCAGATGGAAGCATGAAGTGCTGTAAAATCTGCTGGTAGGTGTTGACTTTGGACCAACAGCAGCAGCTCAAACCATCACAGACTGCAGAACCTGCACACTGGACTTCAGACAGACTGGACTGTGTGTCTCAGACTCGAGGAGCTGATTTACTAATGAAATGTAAACAGAGGACTTTGTACTGAGTAACAGTCCAGTTCTGGTTCTGTTGAGTCCAGTTCTGATGTCTCTGGTTCAGGAGTGTTGATATTATGAATGTGGCAGCTGTAGCTCTGAGAGATACACAGTGTTTATACTGTTTATAGTCATTTACTCACCATCACCATCACAGATTATCATCACGTCTGATGTTCGTGAGCTAGAAGTCAGACTGATTGTGAAAGTGAAAGCAGTAACTGTTATAGATAACTGTCATCTAGATAACATGAAGCTTTGCTTTCTTTGAAGCCTGCAAGCCTCCTGCAACCCCACTGCCTCCAATCCCGGGTGTGTCCACCACCACTTCAAGCTCCAGTGGTGGAAGCTCCAGTGGTGGAAGCTCCAGTGGTGGAAGCTCCAGCAGCTCTAGTGGTACCAGTGGGATGAACAGTTCATTCTGCACTGGCAAAGCCAATGGCCTGTACGCCGACCCCACCAACAGCAACAAGTTTTACGAGTGCAATGCAGGGAAAACGTATTTCCAACAATGTGCATCCGGCCTGGTGTTTGACTCAAGCTGCTCCTGCTGCAACTGGAGTTAAAGCCTCAAAACTTCCATATTAAACTGCCTTAAATCAGCTCTGCTCTTATGATTTTTATTCTAATCTTATGATGATTAAAGGAAAACAAAGCCCTGTTGTTGGCCTCTTAACAAGTCTACAGATTTCAGCTTGTTTGTACATCTGTAACCACTTCTTAAAGTCACTTTTTCATCTTTTAAATGTCTATTTGGAGATTTTTAGGCAGTTTTAATGCAGATTTTTGATGTTTTCCCCACTAATGACTGTGGCAAAGTTTATTCTTACCAGATGAGTTTACTACACAAAGTACACTAATTAATTATCAATCAGTTTCCTAAAAATGTCATTTTTATAGACCTAAAACATTTTCTCACGATGGTCTGTGTATTCCTGCCAAAATAGTCTGCATGGTTCTTAAAAAAAGAAAAGTATAAAAAAAAACCACAGTGTGTGTACATGGCTGAACTTTTACTGGCTGTGATTCAGGTATAGGAGAGCATGGCACATAAAAGAGTGCAAAATACACACAATTACTATTAAGATATATAAACTTTCTGTTCCTGTAATGGCACAGCCAGTAGTCCAGATGGCAATGAGATTAGGAGACATTTTAGGAAAAACCCAGAGCTAAAAGCCACCAAGTTGTACTCAAAATATAGACAGGAGTGAACAGGAAATAATGAAAACACAAATCAAAAGTTGCTGCAGAATCAAACTGGCTCTGCGTGAATGAAAAGATCTGCGCTCTGAACAATATGAACTAGACGGGCATATTGAGGTTCAGTGCAGTTGAACCGGGAAATTTTAACAATACTTGATTGTGCAAGGATGTGAGGAGTGGTCATAACAGATCTTTTCCCAGTGGGACAAAACTCTGCCAGGAGGTTTGGATTTATAGGCAGACTCCTTGTGATCAACATATAGAAGAAAGGCCAGAGGCAGACTGACAGGGGCTAAAGATTAATTTAATAGGCAGGGCTGGATCCCTTGCAAAAAAAAATACCAGTGACCGGCAGAGTTTGACCTGCACGTGCAAAGACAATGACTCTTAAATAAGCCAGTCACAGCTGTGGGCAATAACAGCTGATGACCAGTGCTAGTGAATCTAGAGAGCCCTTTCCAGCACAGAAAAGATGCACATAAAGATCAGAACTTTACAGATATAAGCAAGGCACAACTGCAGGCATTAACATCTGATGTCTGTCATTAGTGATTCAATAGATTATGAGCCAGAAGATATGAGGGATAATGCTGCCCCTTATAATAAGTGGTATTAGCTATGTGCGCAGTGTTTATAATATGGATGTTACAATTGAATGGACTGAAAAGGGAGGGAGGGCAAAGAAGTTAATATAAAAATTAGTTTGAAATCTCCTTGGAACGGCTCAGATAAAAAAAAAGTGAACTCAAGTTTACAGCTACTGTTCCTTATAAGAGATTTCATGGTTGCCAGGTTTGCAGTTTTCCCTACAAAATTGGCCTATTTTGAAAATACAGTCACATGTATAAATACAGAGGTCAGGTTATGGATTCTTGAGCTATTTTCAGAATGTACAACAGTCTGCAAATAAAACTTACATTAACAAAATAAAATGAATAGACTGTCTTTTGAGGGCAGAAGTGGGCAATTAAAAACATGAGAAGCTAAAAACATCTAGAATGTTCTAGAACACCATGAACATCTAGAAAGATTTCCTAATATTAGACGATTGATTGGATTGAGATCTGAAAATATAGATCTAATGTGAGAAGAAAGAAAAGAGGAGATAACGTTTTAAATTGTTTTTTTTTTCTTCTGAATGCCCTGTCCAGGGGGCAATGAAGAGGTATGGGGACTTATTGCGACCCTGTACTGGATTAAGTGATTAAGAATATGAAAATAAATAAAAAGTAAAGACAGAAATAGAAAGAAAATAATAGATTAATAACAAAAATATGATCAAAAGATTTAAAAATATTACACCAGTATTTTTTAAAACAATTAGCTTATTAAAATATGAAAATTAAACATTCTAAATTATCCAAACATGTCTGGCAACCCTTGCAGAGCATCATGAATTTCTCCTTCTCTAAGCTCCACCCAAAAGGGAGGAGTCATATGAAAGTGAAACTTTTCTTTCTATTCAACTATTCTGTGCTGCTGATTAAATATTCTGCTTCTAATAAACCAGGTGTTGTATCTTCTTTTACTATAAGTGTTGATATTTGACACCCAAAAGTCAGAAACAAAGCGAGTGGTAGGGTAATAGAGTCAGCAATAGAAATAGTAGCAGGGTGAGTAACAGAGTCAGTAATAGATTGAATAGTAGAGTCTGTAATAAGGTAATTGAGTCAGTAATACTGGGAGTAGCAGTGTAAGTGAGTTAGTAATAGGATGAGTAGTAGAGTCAGTATTCGGTTGAATAGTAAAGTCAGTAATAGGGTAAGTGAGTCAGTAATAGGGTGAGTAATAGAGTCAGAAATAGTGTGAGAAGTAGAGTCAGTAACAAGGTGAGAAGTAGGGGGAGTAATAGAGTCAGTAAAAGGGTGATTAATAGGGTGAGTAATTGAATCAATAATATGGTAATAGAGTGAGTAATTGAGTCAGAATTACGCTGAATAGTAGAGTCAGCAATAGGGTGAGAAGTAGGGTGAGTAGTAGAGTCAGTAACCGGTGAGTAATTAAGTCAGTAATAAGGTGAGTAGTAGAGTCAGAATAGGGTGAGCCAGCATTAGAGTCAGTAACAGTGTGCTGGAGAGACCTTCCTGATTTGTAGGTTATGTAGTTGAGTCTTACAGAAGCTCCAGCCCACTACACACACACACACACACACACACTATGCTGTCAGTAATAGAGCTGCTTAGTTGAGTCTCGACAGGTGAGCTCGGTCTGTACTGAGTCACAACAGTTTAAACGTAACTCAGACGGAGAGAAAGACGTGTGTGTGACACAGCTGTGTCTACTCTACAGTCAGATCAGTCTGTTAGCTTAGCCTCCTGCTACGATATCGCCGAGTTGCGGACGGCTAACAGACACGCCACCAACATTATCTCACAACAGGCCTGAAAAAGACAGACTTACGGACCCACATCAGCACAATGTCCAGACCTTCGAGGTGTGTGACCTTCTCTTAGCATGCAAAGTTAACAAATCACGGAAATATTTACGAATTGCTTAAAATGTGCCTCCTTTAGCTAGATGCTAACGACGCTACGCGGGTGCTAGCGGCTAGCGCTGTATTTATTATGTTGTGAAGGGCCTCAGGTTTTATATACACGTTTTTGAACGTAATTAAAATTTGATCAGTAGAAAAGTTGCACAAATCTGACGTTTATTTGAAGAAAATAGCACGTATGTGCTCGATATTTCACTTAGCTAGCAGTAATTAGCCACTTGGCTAAAGCTGCGCTGTTGTGAGCTAAATATTCTTCACGTTAACTGCGTAACTTTACTAGCGTGAGCGTCGTACGGGCGTAGTGTAGTGTTCACGTGCTCAGCGTAAATAACGCTGCCAGCGGCTACCCGAGGACGCACATTCCCGCCACTTAACATAAACAAAGTCCAGCAGCTAATTATTATTTTACTTCAGTATTGAGTGAATTATTACGCTATTTTGAGATAGTGAGTTATTATTCTGAGCCACTCTCATTATTTTGAGATGCTAAATCTTTTGAGGTTATACGTTGTTCTGATATATTAAAATATATTGAGATAATATCGAATTATTTTGATATGCCAAGTCGTAGAGATACTAAGTCATACTTCTCAGATACTATCTCATTATTTTGTGACACTATGTCATTCTTTTGAGGTGCTAAGTCATTATTTTGACATGCTAAGTCATAATCTCATGTAAACATAATGAGAAATCACTTCAACGTAATGACCTAGCAGTTCACTTAATAATGAAAAAGGTGCTGTATTTGTATTTATTTTGAGCAGAAATGGACTTCCACAACTCAGCGTACAACTGCATTTTTATCACTTTCATAGTGAGCAGTAGAAGTGATTAACCATTTACCCTACTGAACAAAAGTACATCTGCCTGTAGTGTTTACCTCTAACTTCTGTCTTTTCTTCTGTAATAAGTGAATATGAGTTTATTTTGACTCTTATTCAGATGTGGTTATAAATAATTCTCAAAATATTTTCATTCTCATACTAAAAAAACACTTAAATCACTTGCATTTCTACTATGTCTGTCTTCCATGCTTGTCCTCAATGTTTGTTTACTTGTGTTTTTTCATGTAATGTATTTAGACTTTGTAGCTTTGAGGCATTGATTTCTTTCAGCTGAGGGAAATTGGCAACTTGTCTCTCTGTTGAGCTAATATTGGCACCAGTCTGTATTACACTGGCCAGCATTCATTCATACATTCAAGTTCTACACCCAAGTGCTTTACAAGCATGGTAAAAAGTCTTTTTATGAGTGTAAAGACAAGTGTGTAATAGTATAGGTGTAGGTGTATAGTAGCATAAGTGTACATAAAGCTATATAGTAGTATAGGTGTAGGTTTCAGGTATATAATAGTAAATTAGGTTTAGCTAAATAATGGTATCAGTGTATTTATGTAATACAAGGGTGTCCCATTTGGTTTTTTACCCAAGTGACTGTGAATAACTAACACTACTGAAGATCTGGTAATGAAATGGTGATTAAATAAACCTCAGTCTGCGTGAAAAAGACTAACGTGTATGTTTGCAGTTCAGGTAGACGGGTGTTCATTTCTGATTACTAATATCTGTGGCTGTTGGAGTGGAGACCAGTTCCTGTCCAGCCTTCTCCTGCCGCTACAGTGAGACATTAAAGTTCTCAGTTATCCTTGTGGACACAACACAGGATGCTGGTTATTTCAGCCTGAGAACTGTGCAGAGATCTGTGTATAATGTGTCAGTGCACAGTACAGGAGGAAGTGTTGTATAATGTATTGGCGCACAGTACAGGAGGAAGTGTTGTATAATGTATCAGTTCACAGTACAGGAGGAAGTGTTGTATAATGTATCAGTGCACAGTACAGGGGGAAGTGTTGTATAATGTATCAGTGCACAGTACAGGGGGAAGTGTTGTATAATGTAT